>JAJIBD010007291.1:0-83082 GCA_021461705.1 Cryptotis parvus | reverse complement strand
GGATAGTACAGTGGGTAGGGCATTTGCCTTGCACACAGCTAACCTGGTTTTTTTCCCGGCATCCCATATGGTCCTCTGAGCACTGCCAGGAGTAGTTCCTGAGTGCAGAGCCAGGAATAACCCCTGAGCATTGCTGGAAGTGCCCCGATAAAAGCCCCGAAATAATAATAATAAAATAAAATGAAAAAATGCTATTTTAGAGTATAACATTATTCACAATAGTCAACACCTAGAAAACAACCTAAATGGCCAGTGGCAAAAGATAGGAAATGTGTAGACAGACAAATGGAGATACACAATGCATAAAGAGAAGGAAATTCTGTCATCTGCAGTGGCTCAGACCTTAAAGGCATTATGCGAAATGAATCAGAGATGCAAGTTAAAAACTCTATGATAGCAGGCATATGTGGAATCTTCAAAATCAGATTCATGGAAAACAAAATGATAGTTTCTGCATGTGAGGTGGGGTAGGGGCTGAAGCGAATAAAGTAGGTCACAAGGGTCAGAACCCACCACAGATGTGTGGGGGCAGAAGTAAAATAGAGAAAGGCCCAGTTTGACAATAGTTGGAACTAGAACGGAGTATTGAAAATAGGTAAAGGGATATAACGTGATAACTCTCCAGCATCTTTAGTGCAAACCACAATGTACAAAAGGAGAAAGTTGTGTGGGATGTGTGTGTGTGTGTGTGAGAGAGAGAGAGAGAGAGAGAGAGAGAGAGAAGAAGAAAAAGTGCCTGCCATAGAAACTGGTGGGGGGGGCAGGGAAACAGGGCACATTGGTTGCTGGGAAATGCGCAAATGGTAAAGGGATGGGTGAAAGGGAGGGAGGGAGAGAGGGAGGGGAAGGAGGAAGGAAGGGAAGAAGGAAGGAAGGGAGGGAGGGAGGAGGAGGGAGGGAGGAAGGAAGGAGGAAGGGAGGAAGGGAAGGAGGGAGGAAGGGAGGGAGGGAGGGAGGAAAGGAGGGAGGGAGGGAGGGAGGAAGGGAGGGAGGGAGGAAGGGAGGAAGGGAGGAAGGGAGGAAGGAGGAAGGAAGGAAGGGAGGGAGGGAGGAGGGAGGGAGGGAGGAAGGAAGGAGGGAAGGGAGGAAGGGAAGGAGGGAGGGAGGAAAGGAGGGAGGGAGGGAGGGAGAGGGGGAGGGAGGAAGGAAGGAAGGAAGGAAGGAAGGAAGGAAGGAAGGAAGGAAGGAAGGAAGGAGGAAGGAAGGAAGGAAGGAAGGAAGGAAGGGAAGGAGGAGGAAGGAAGGAAAGGAAGGAAGGAAGGAAGGGAAGGAAGGAAGGAAGGAAGGAAGAAGGAAGGAAGGAAGGAAGGAAGGAAGGGAAGGAAGGAAGGAAGGAAGGAAGGAAGGAAGGAAGGAAGGAAGGAAGGAAGGAAGAAGAAGGAAGGAAGGAAGGAAGATTCAGAAGATTCAGGAACAAGAACATGTAGGGCCACTGTGAGGAGCATGGGGTTTATAGCTGCCTCACTTGGATAGGCCTAGTCAAAACAAATAAGGAGAATTTGTTTTAAAAAAAGAAAAGTAAAAAACAGTCCAGTCATAGAGAAACAGAACACAACGCAAAACTAATAAAGGCAATGTGGAGAGGTCAGCATTGCAAAATAGTCGTTTCATAACAGATTTAGACTCTCCAGTGAGTCTGACGGGTCACGGCCTGGAAGGATGACCTTGCAATGGAAACAAAAGTACCATCTGTATTGTCCCTCCCAATGAACTAGCTCTGCCCTCCATGTGGCAAATTTAGAGAGGGAGTGATAAGAAAAAAGAGAAGAAAAGGAGCTCGCTGGTGAGCAAGCTGACCCTAATGTCCCTTGACTCCCATCAGCAAAATGAAAACGACAACATTCCCAATTGTTGCTGCTGCTGGTTTACTTTTTTTAAAAAATAATTTTGTAATAGTAGTAGCTTTGTCTTTGTTGTTTTGTTCTTTTTTTTTGGGGGAGGGTAGGAGGGGGGCAATAGTCCAAAAGGACAAACACAGATTTCTTTTTTGTTGTTTGCTTTTTATGTGGAGGAATTTAAGCATTGTGAATATTGAGACATAAGTGAAACACCATAAAATTAACTTAATTTATAAGTGGGCACTTCTGTCATCTGCAGTAAAATCTCAAACTTCTATGAACACCACTGCTGTGTAATTCTAGAACATGCCAGAACATCATCCCTCATCCCCTTTTCCGGAAACCTCTAGCCAGCACTAACCTGTTTCTATGGAATGGCCTAGCCAGGTATAGATATGCGGCCTTTGGTATCAGGTTTCTTTCATTACTCATTATGCTTAATGTTTTCAAGGATTATCATGCACATAAAATGTGTTCCTTTTTAGCTCTGAATAACATTACACTGTATAGAAATAGCATGTTTTACCGCGCCATCACACGATAGACATTTCCACTATTTTGGTGGGTTGCATCCACTTCTTACCATTATTCTTAAAATGCCTCTGGGAATAGTCAAGTGCAAGTTTTTGAGTGTACAGTCTTTTTTATTTCAGTTTTCTTGGGTCTGCACAAATGAGTAAAAATGATAATTCCAGATAAGAATGCAAATTCATGTGGGAATCATATGGGAACTCTCTGGTGAACTCCAAGGAACGACCAAACCATTTTTTCCAAAGTTGCTGCACTGTTTTACATTTTTTTTTTGCTTTTTTGGGTCACACCCAGCAATACTCAGGGGTTTCTCCTAGCTCTGCACTCAGGAATTACTCCTGGCGGTGCTCGGGGACCATATGGGACGCCGGGATCGAACCCAGGCCGGCACAGGCCAGCCACGTGCAAGGCAAATGCCCTACCTGCTAGACTATCGCTCCAGCCCCTGTTTTACATTTTTACCAACAAAATATGAGGATTCTAATTTCTCCATGTCCTGACCTACACTTTCTTTCGTCCGTGTAACTATATCTCAGTGAAATGGCATCTCATATGGGTTTCATGTGCATTTCTCTGACGATTAATACAACTATTGATGATTTTATGTATCTTCTTTAGAGATCTTTTCAAGTATTTTGCCTATATTTCTCCTGTGGGTTTTTTTTTTTGGAGGGGGGTGTTTGGGGCCTCATCAGGCAGTGCTCAGGCTCTGCACCCAGGCGTCATTCCTCACAGGGCTCAGGGAACTCACTCACTTCGTCCTCACAGGCCAGTTCAGCAACCACAGAGCTGTGTCTGTCTCATCCCAGCATCCACACAGAGAGAAAAGCAACCGAACCCCACCCTCAGGCCAGTCCTCAGGAAGAAAACACAACTGCTTGGTCCAAATTGAACTTGAAAACATACTAGGGATTTGTAAGATAATGAAAGAGTAAAGCCACTGGATGAGGTGAGTCCCAAGGACTCTGCCAGCAAGATAGTCACCCCCTTTACCCCTCCTCCTCTGGGGTTTCCCCAGAGTGGCTTCTCAGGCCCCCAAGAAAGTCCTCTAAGACCTACTCTTCCAGGCCTGGCCAGCCCACATCCTTGTCCAGGCCACTATCTAGAGCCAAGATTCAAGGAACATAACAGTACCAGGAATATTAAGGCTAAGCATCACCTGATCACTTGAATCCCATTATTCATCGATTTGCTCGAGCAGGCGCCAGTAACATTTCCATTGGACCCTATCACATGCCAATGTAGCCCAATGGCAAGCACCCTTCAGAGGAGAGTATTTCAAGCCCAGGAATGCTTGAGCCACAGACACAGATATACCCGGCAGAGCAGAAACCAGCCTTCCCCACTGAACCCTTGCATTCCATGGACCACGAGAGCGACTTCCGACCCGAGTCCACCATCCCGATAGAGCCTCAGAAGAACCCAGAGAAACCCCCCACACCTTTGCTGGCAGCGATCTTCACCATCCGCACTCCGCAGCTCGTAAGATCTCCACCCAAGAATTTAAGCCAGTCTCCAGCCCGGCTTGTCAGAAACCCAGCCTACAAGGACCCACCCTGCAGAGACCAGCCCTTTAGAGGAGAGTATTTCAAGCCCAGGAATGCTTGAGCCACAGACACAGATACACCCGGCAGAGCAGAAATCAGCTTTCCCGGTTGCGCGAGGCCACTGTGCAGCCGTGTGATTTACCTCCAAATTACCATGAATATTCTACCCACCCCTCTGAGAGAGCCCCACAAGGTAATGAGAGTATAGCGCCCACACGGCAGAGCCTGGCAAGCTGTCCGATGTGTGTTTGATATGCCAAAACCTGTAACAAAAATGTTTATTTTCCTGACCTCGAAAGGCTAAGCATACAGAAGAAAAGGCAATTCTAAATTTCAGCCTTCCCACTTACACGTCCCTGCCATTTTCAGTCCACTGAATTTTTTTTTCTTTCTCTTCCTTCCTTCTCTTCCTTCCTCCCTCCCTCCTTTCCTCTCTCTCCCTTCCTCTTCTCTCTCCCTCCTCTCTCTCTGGGTCACTCTCTCCCCCTCCCTTTCCATTCCCTTTCTCTCCCCTTCTGGAGCAACCACCCTTTTCCCATCCTGTGGTTAGACAAAGTTCCCCAAGACTAACCCTATTCTCTCTGTTTCAGGGGGTCTCTATGTTCTCAAATCACTTCCTGCAACCATCCATCCTTCACACAGTGGTACAGCCGGCATGCTGGGAGGACACACACTGGCTTCATGCATTCATTTTAGAGCAAAACAACTGAGAAATCACTGACTTCTTGAAAAGGAGAAGTTGTTTGTTATCCAAATGAGTCACTGATTTGGTGGAATTAATGGACATCTAGAGAAAATATTTTTGGAGTTTATAGGATTCTTCCTTAAATTAGTGCTTTCTGCTCATTTCCTCGACTAGCATTAATGCTTAAATAGATAAGGGAATGTCTTCCTGAGAGGGTCTTTACAGAACCCCTCAGAAGGTATCCACACACTGGTTACAACGCAGACACAGCTCTCAGCTGGGAAATGCAATATGTGGTCTAAAGATTTTCATAATTGAGATACACAGCACTGAGGTGCTCTTTCCGGGGATCTAAGTTAAGCTTTGAAGACTGGAATTCAAAGGAACATGGAGAAATTAGAGAAAATCATTTTCCTCAGTATGAAGCTTAAGATTTTGTGGCCAGATACTTGAAATAAAGTCAGATCAGCGAGAATAAAATAATGGCATAACGTAATAACATCAAGAGCTTTTGAAAAAATTCAGAGTATGCAGAGCTTCCATAGCGGCTGGGGAGACTGGAGCCCGGCTCGCGCCGAGCCCAGCTGGACGATGGGATCCCAAGGAGGGCAGATGGGTTTTGGGTGTTGGCCCATCGCCTCTGGGGGTCCCCGAAGCAGCCAGATGAAACTCGCCCATCACACTAGCCACCATCTTCGCTGTCCGACGCTGAGAAACTGACCCACGCACCAGATCAACTCAGCAAGACCAGTTCGAGCCCAGGTAGGCGGCTCCCAGAAGCGGGAATCACTGGGAATTCGCCAGATGGAGTCAGGGTTAAGCCACTCCCCTCCTCCATTTTGCCGAGCCTGGTGGACCCGCCCAGGAACTGCCCGGGAACCAGTATGCAGAGCCCGCAAGCGGCTGGGGAGACTGGAGCCGGCTCGCGCCGAGCCCAGCTGACGATGGGATCCCAAGGAGGGCAGATGGGTTTTGGGTGTTGGCCCATCGCCTCTGGGGGTCCCGGAAGCAGCCAGATGAAACTCGCCCATCACACTAGCCACCATCTTCGCTGTCCGGACGCTGAGAAACTGACCCACCACCAGATCAACTCAGCAAGACCAGTTCGAAGCCCAGATTGCGGCGCAGCGCGCCGCCGGTCCACTAAAAATAGTGAAACAGTAATGTCATTTAATGCACTGTATTCCACGAAGAGCAGGAAAGTTTGTCGGGAAGGAGATATAGAGACGAAGGAAATGACATACAGAATCTGCCGGGTGGTTGGCGGGAGGGGGAGGGAGGTGGGGACATTGGTGATGGTAGATGGGTTTGGGTGGAGGGATGGGTGTTGGAACACTGTGGATCCAAAACTCTACATGAGCATCTTTCAATTGTATGTCTAAAATGGTGTAATGATATTTGGGGGGAAAATAAAATTAAAAAAAAAAAAAAAAAAAAAAAAAAAAAAAAGAAATAAGGATGCATCGCCAGTTTCTGGTTTTGTTGTCTCAGTCCCCAAGAGGGGAGAAGGTTCAGGAAAAGACCCTTCATTTCCTCTGGCAACTTCAGTTCAGACATTTGGAACTCTGCAGCTTCCAAGTGGAAGACTTAGTAGACCGTTAATGGGCTTTGGGCTCAGAGGGAGATTGCCTAGAGTTGGAAATTGGATAGCTGAAGTTGCAAGAAGAGTGAAGCTACTTGGAAAACTGCATAGAGGCAGGGGGAGCATATTTAGTGGCTAGGTTGAAGGGGAGTTTACATCAGACTAAAACTAAGAGAAACCCCTGGGCTCTAGAAGCTTAAAGGGAATCCCACGATCCTGATGTCAAGTGTTGCCAGACGTGTCAACTAAAAATAGAATTCTGGGGCCGGAGCGATAGCCCAGCGGGTAGGGCGCTTGCCTTGCACGCAGCAGGCCGTGCCGGCCCAGGTTCGATCCCCGGCATCCCATATGGTCCCCCCGAGCACCGCCAGGAGTGATTCCTGAGTGCAGAGCCAGGAGAAACCTCTGAGCATTGCCAGGTGTGACCCAAAAAAGCAAAAAAAAAAAAATAGAATTCTAAGGAATCCATGAAAGTTCTTTAGTTCTTTCTAAAAGTTCTAGAAAGCGGTATATTTCATAAGCTTTAGGATTCCAGGCAATGTGTGCCTGTATCCTGCTGAGACCTTTGGGAACAAGTCTGATTTAAAATTTGCCTGCCTAGATAAAGAACCTGCCATTTAGGCAGGATGTGGGAGGGGGAGGAATTGGGGACATGGGTGGTGGCTGGGGGCACTGGTGGAGGGCGGGTGCTGGAACACTGTGTGACCGAAACCCCCAAGCGTGAACAGCATTGTAATTGTATATCTCATGGTGTATAATAAAATGTTAAAAAAAAAAAAAAAAAAAAAAAAAATTCAAAAAGTGCTAAAACAATGTAAGAAATGAGCTGCAAGAGGGATAAGGACACAAGACACTCTACCAGGCTGGATGAAAGGATGTCAGTCTGCAGAGTGGTGGGAGTCAGCGGCACTCTGGTGGGCAGGGTGGTGGAAGCCTGCGTGCATGAATCCTATCACCTGAAATGGTGATCCTTCCTATTTAAAAAAGAATTCCTTATTTAAGGAAAAAATAAATAAATAAACAGTAACAAAAAATTTTTTGAAGGACATCAGGAAACCAAGGACCAGGAGACAAGGACAGGAACTGCTATTTGTTGTCATAGCAACTACTCCATGCTTAGCTTGTCACAGTGATTCTAAAATGGACTTAATGGCAGTTCGAAAAGAACCTCCATAGAGGCATCCTCCGGCCCACTTCTACAGATAAACAACTGTTTAACGGCCAAGTCACCCCAACCATTAGCATAGCACCCTTAGCCCAGTACACATAAACAGATTTTCTTCCTACAGTAATCATGCAAAATATAGAGCATACTACAATTTTTTAATAGGCTCTATTTCTCAAAATGTCACTGTTATCAAGAGAAGAAATAATTAAATTCCAATTAAATATGTTTTACAGCTCTGGGTAGGTTCAGAACTAAGTATAGGGATACTAAAGTCAAATAAACACCACAGTATTCATAGTATTCATATTTTAAGTTTGGAATCATAATTGTATAGTAGATATTAAAACTTAAGGAACACTTCACAGTATGATATCTTTAATAACAGGCCAGACTGCAGTTCACTTTATATTTGTGTTGAGTAAAGGTGAAAATGTGAGTATAAAAATGTTTAGAAGAATGAGAAATCCATTGTATTTGTAAGCTTAACTTTTTCATGTATAAGATTTGTTTAAATTTGGGGCTGGAGCGATAGTACAGCGGGTAAGGCATTCAGGAGCTTGCCTTGCATGCAGTCAACCCCAGTTCAGTCTCCAGTTTCACATGGTCCCCCCAAGCGTTGCCAGAAGTGACCCCAGGGCTGGAGCGATAGCCCAGTGGGTAGTTTGCCTTGCATGCGGCCGATCCATGCCGGCCTGGGTTCAATCCCTGGCATCCCATATGGTCCCCTGAGCACTGCCAGGAGTAATTCCTGAGTGCAGAGCCAGGAGTAACCCCTGAGCATTGCCGGGTGTGACCCAAAAAAAAAAAAAAGTGTTAAAATACCATATTTGGAAAGTCCAGGTAAAATGTACACAGAAATTCTTTGTAATATACTAGTAACTTTTAGATCTAGTATATCAAAATTAAGATTAAAGTAAATAATAAAATTGCAGGAGGGGGTTGTTTTGTTTTAGTTAAACTTGACCAAAAAAAATCACCCATTGATGGAGGGGATTGGTATTGAATAATTGTATGCCTAAAACTCAACTATCAGTAATTTTGTAAACCATGGCTCTTTAATTAAAAAAAAAAAAAATAGAGACCGAGCGATAGTAGGGTGTTGGCCTTGCATGCAGTCAACCTGAGTTTGATCTCCGGCATTCCATATGGTCCCCCAGGTACCATCAAGAATAATTCCTGAGGGCCGGAGCGATAGCCCAGCGGGTAGGGCGTTTGCCTTGCACGCGGCCGACCTCTGCCGGCCCAGGTTCGATCCCCGGCATCCATATGGTCCCCCGAGCACCGCCAGGAGTGATTCCTGAGTGCAGAGCCAGGAGTATCCCCTGAGCATTGCCGGGTGTGACCCAAAAAAGCAAAAAAAAAAAAAAAAAGAAGAATTCCTGAGTGCAAGCCAAGAGTAACCCCTGAGCATCACTGGGTGTGATCCAAAAAAAAGCCAAAAAAATAATTTTTAATCATCCATTGACAGAGAGAAACATGAGATAGCTAAAAGCCAAAATTTTAAATTTTGAGAGAGTAGAGTAGAATCAAATAAAACAGATGAGGGAAGCTTTGCATGCTGTGAAAATAAAAGCACAGTATTTAAAGTACATTAAGCATTCTTCTACTTTGGATCCAGAGTCAAGTATATTCCAGATAAATCCCCTGCTACGGAGTATGTGGGTACCCACATCAAATGCCCACCCCAAGTCAAACCCGACAGGGTAGTTAAGGTTCAATTGTCACCCCTACCCAGTACATACTCTTGAGCACAATTCTCCGAGAAAATCACCCTTGTGGTACCTAAGCGATAGCACAGCAGAGAAGGCATTTGCCTTGCAAGCAGCCAACCCAGGTCCAATCCCCAACATCCCATGTGGTCCCCTGAGCACCACCAGGAGTAATTTCTGAGTGCAGAGCCAGGATTAGATCCTGAGCATCACTGGGAGTGGCCCAAAAAGACTGGAAAAAAAAACACCTCGCTCTTGAATACCAAATGCTCCTAGACAGACAACATTCCTATATATGTGATATGGCCCATATGCTAAGGTCCTGGCAGGTCAGCACTAAAGGACCAGGAACATTCTTTGTGACTAAACAAAAGACATTGTTCAGTGGTAAATCTTGTATAACAGTCAGTGTGTTAGCCTACTCCTTGGCAGAAAAAAAAAAGAAAACCCTCATAGCTAACCTACTCTTTACCCCAATATCTGGCCTATATGTGCTTGTGCCTTTTCTATAAGCATAAACAAGACTGACCAACCAGATAGTCTAGAAGTCTATATGTGCCTATCTGGCCTATATGTGCTTGTGCCTTTTCTATAAGCATAAACAAGACTGACCAACCAGATAGACTAGAAGTCTTATAGCTACTTCCTGGGTTGCATCAACCCCATCTATCAGGACCAGTTGAGCCACTGGGGTTCCTACCATAGAGACTCCCCTAGAGTCAGTCTTGAGGTGCATTAGGTAACAATCCCTTCCAGAGGGGTGTGACTCAGCCATACCACCTAATAAGGGGAAGGAACCCGAAGAAAGCAGAACTCAGCAGCTCCGTATAAATGAACAACTAATGCAGACAGGATCATTTACTACAGGATGATTTACTAAAAGCCAAAATGAGCGTCCAAAGAAAGTTGCAGTACTGCATCTCTTAATTCTTTACAAGCAAATTCTATTCTCAATATTTCAAATATCCCCACGGCTGAAAACAGGATACAGATCAGACAACCATGAAGCAGTTATACAGTGGCGCCTTTCAGGCAAAGTGTTGATGTCCGTGTGAGTGACTGAAACAGAGACATATATAGCAATAATATCTTTTAGTCTTCCACTAATTCAACACATATTGAGAAACCCATGTTAAATGGATAATGGAAGCTGAGAAAGGAGAGGCTTTCAACAGACATAGACAGGGAGGTTAAAATCCAAACACGCAAAGTGCGTTATTAACTATTGAGCACAACAATTCAATGAAATAAGCACAACCAACCCTATTTTCAAGGTAAGAAAACCAGAGAGGGAAAAAAATAGACAAATAGCACAAAGAAGTTAATGGCACAATAAACAGGTAACACAAAGATATTAACAGCTTGCTCTAAAGAGTCCCAGGGGGCCCCCGGAGCAATAGCACAGTGGGTAGGGAGTTTGCCTTGCACTTAGCAAACGTAAGTTCGATTCCTGGCATACCATATGGTCCCCAGTACTGCAATCTCGAGGCATCCCATATGGTCCCCAGTGGCATCCCATATGGTCCCCTGGCACTGCCTGAAGCTATCTGAGCACAGAGGCAGGAGCAACAGTGAGTACTGGTAGCCTAATACTTGTCCCCACCCTTTTCTCTCCCCAACTCACACTTGGGGCTGATGTGCCCTCCCCTGTACCTTCTGGGATCAAGCATCAGCCCCGTCTGTGCTCAAATAGCTCCAGGCAGTGTGGGGGACCATCTGCAGTTCTGGGGATGTGAGTGGGGGTTGGCTGCATGCCAGGCAGCAAACACCTTATCCTCTGTACTATCACTATGGATCTTGGATCGTTCCCTTAAAACAATCAATGGAGGTAAAATGTACATGACACAAAATTAGCCTCTGGTGGTGCTCAGAGCCTACTCTCAGCTCTGAGCCTAGGGGTCACTTCGGTTTTTTTTTTTTGTTTTTTTTTGGGGGGTCACACCCGGCAATGCTCAGGGGTTTCTCCTGGCTCTGCACTCAGGAATCACTCCTGGTGGTGCTCGGGGACCATATGGGATACCGGGATCGAACTCGGGCCAGCATGGACCGGCCGCATGCAAGGCAAACGCTCTACCCACTGGGCTATCGCTCCAGCCCTAGGGTCACTTCTGGCAACGCTTAGGGGACCATGTGAAACTGGAGACTGAATTGGGGTTGACTGCATGCAAGGCAAGCTCCTGAATTCCCTGTACTTTGCCTCTCCCCCTCCAAATTAACCATCTTTAACCATTTTAATGTCAATAATTGGTGCCACCTAACAGTTACAATGTTACACAATCAAAAAACTTTTTTTAAAAATTGTCATTGCATGGTTTACTTTCACACAGGAAGGGAAATTTATTCAATTATCAGAAGGTTATGATAATTTACGTAGGAGCTGCAGGAAACTCAGGTAAGGAGAGGATCCGGGCCAGAGAAGGCAGAACCCAGAGCTGTCACGTGCCCGGTAGCAACACCATCAGCCCTCTGTCACCGCCCACTTTTCTCCCAGGGTTAAGTACCTCCTGCAAATTGAGCATAAAAGGGCGCTGGCACTTAGGCACACCAGTGTCCAAGCCTGTACCTCTTCTGTGATCGGTAGCCTCCCTCTTCCTGCTTCCAGCCCCCAGTGATGCATCCCACCCTCACAGGCCTGCCAAGTCTCCTAAACAACCCACTCTGCCCCCCAACAGCCCACTCTGCCCCTCAAAGCCAACTGACCCAGAGGAGCTCCACTTCCAGCCCAGTACTCATGGGCCATTGAACGGCATGCCTCTTAACCTCCTCTCCAAAACAATGGCTGACAAGTTTTGCAGAAGAAAAAAAACTCCTGGAACACATCTCAATGGAAATGTAAAATCAAACATATCTTAGATATATAAAGATCCCCTTCGGATAATGAAAAAAAAAACTTATTTCCCAGTAGATTTTACTTACGAGGGAATGGGAGGAGGGGTATTCTCATACATGTTGGTTACACAGGTAGGCTGTTGCTGCATGGGGACGGGGAGAAGGCTGGCAGCTCTTTGATATGGCAAAATCACCTGCAATACTCTCCTAGAAAAGTATGTTTGCTTATGCTTAAAACACATTATAAAGGGGCAATCAGCACTATTTATATAAATGTCCATGAGTTAACTCATGGTCAAATAAACTAGGCAACACCCAGAATGTGGAATATTGACCTGCCTTTTTAAAAAATTAAATAGATTCATTTATTTTTATTTTTCCCTTTTTTTTTTTTTTGCTTTTTGGGTCACACCGGCAATGCTCAGGGGTTACTCCTGGCTCTTCACTCAGGAATTACTCCTAGTGGTGCTCTGGGGACCATATGGGATGCCAGGGATGGAAACCGGGTCGGTGGCGTGCAAGGCAAACGTCCTACCCACTGGACTATTACTCCAGCCCCGAGGTCCATTTATTTATTCTGACACAAACATACTATAAAACTTGAACAACACCAGGCACACAAAAACCACTCAGTACTATTATCCAAGGGTAGGAAACACAGGGGATGGGAGGACTGGTCAGTGTTGGAAGCTGGCCACAAGTGTGTGGAAGGCAAAGGGTAGTTAGGATAGAGAAGGGACCAATACGACAGTAATAGTTAGAAATAATCACCCTGGACAAGAACTGAGTGTTTAAGGTAGGTAGAGGGATATACATAATAAACTTCAGTTATCTGTATAGCAAACCATAACGCTCAAAAGTAGGGGAAGAGTGAGTGAGAGAGAGAGACAGAGAGACTGAGAGACAGAGAGAGAGAGAGAGAGAGAGAGAGAGAGAGAGAGAGAAGTGCCTGCCATAGGGAGGCAGGGAATGGGGGGAGGTCAAGAGGGAAACTGGGGACACTGGTGGTGGGAAACGTACACTAGTGAAGAGACGGGTGTTGGAACATTTTATGACTGAAACCCAATCATGAACAACTTTGTGACTGTATATCTCACTGCGATTCAATTTTAAAAAAACACTCAAAACTATTCAGTACATGTCTGTAATAATTAAAACAGACACGCCTTTTCTCAGCACTGTTAAAACTCATCTCATCTGGGGCCAGAGTGATAGTACAGCAGGTAGGGCATTTGCCTTACACATGGCAAACCTAGGTCCGATCCCCAACATTCCAGAGGGTCTCGCAAGCACAAGGAATGATTTCTGAGTGCAGAGCTAGGGAGTAACCTCTGAGCACTGCTGGGTGTGACCCAAAATAAAAACAAAAAAAAATTTTACCTCATCTAATTGTTGTGGTAACCGTATTATCTACATTCCCTAGTGCAAAAAACATGGAAATTAAAATTCATGGTGCTTGTGACTTGCCCAAGATCATGGACTTGCCTAAACCTATGCAAAACAGGACCAGTGAGTGCCCTCAGGCAGACGCCCACTCACCAGCAAACCCCAGGGGGCAGCAGCCCTGAGCGGCAGGAGAGTCACTCAGAAATTGCATGTTGACTGGGCTCAGTTCTTCTTGTACCAGCAGAGCCTTCCATTAGGTGAGGCCTGGCTGTACTCAGGCACACTGGGCTTCTAACAGGTCTGAAAGGAGGTCATTCAACAACAGGTCGTCATGGAAACCCTACCGCCTACTTGCCCCAGGAACAGAATAGAGCGGGAAGGGAAAGAGAAGCATTTGTAAGATGCCTGCTATGAGCCAGGCACGATGAATAGGGGAAAAATTCATCTGAGCCTTCCTTTACAAAATGCCCTGGAGAAAGACACTCGCATTGTTGCCCCAGTACAGAACATGCCTGCACCACTACTTAATCTAGGTCACGCGAGTCCTGTGGCACTTTCTCTGCACGCCCCACCAGCTGATATGCACCAGGTTCTTGCGACCAGGTGGCTGGGGTGCTGCAGCTGGGGGCTGACCCCGCATCCCAGAGGTCCTCTCCTCATCCTGGTCACTCATGTGATCTACACAGGAAGATCCACCGGCTGATTGGCAAAACACTGGTGCAGAGAAGTCAGGGGACAGGCCACACATTCAGACACTTTAGACACGGCTCTCCCTACAACAGGCTTTCTTCTCTCACATTCATTCCCTTTTTCCCAGCACTGCAAGAAAATGGTGAAAACAGAGCAGTTTGGGCATTGTTACCTTGGAACTTTCATCTTCATTACAGATGCACTTACGGTTGCTTAGTAACAATATATCTGAAACGGATCTGTTGAGGGATTAGGGAGACACTCTGAAATCGACCAGAGAGAGAAATCCACTGATGGAAATATAGTAATGGTCTGCTATAGTTAAAACTGATTTTTAAAATAAGAAAGTAGGGGCCGTAGTGACAGCACAGGGCAATGCACGTGGCCCACCTGGGCTAAATCCTCAGCATCCCATGTGGTCCTCTGAGCACCGCCAGGAGTAATTCCTGAGTGCAGAGCCAGGAGTACACCAGAGCGTTGCCGAGTGTGACCCAAAAAGCAACAAATAATAAGAAATAAAATGAGAAAGTATTCAAAAAAGAAGGTTTGATCAGATCCCAACAACGTCACTGAGAGTCCACACTTGTTTCAGAACCACTGACGCTGTGTTCTCACTCATTCTTTTCAGGACCACTTCAGACACAGCTAATTTGATCAAAAGGTATCAGTGCTCAGAGACCAGCCCTGGACATCCCATAAAAACAGGATACTGCACAGAAAAAAGGAACAGCTTCTGGGATCATCTTCCACAGCACAGACTTGAAACCTGTTTCAGCTCAAGATTGCAGGACGTCTCTAGCTTCCGTGAGTTTTCAAAGCAGAGGGAAGGGAAGGCTTCTCCAGGTCTTTCAAGAATCCCTCTTGGAGTGTCTGTTACTCAAACCAGAGGCTGGAGTGGAAATGGAAGTGTGTCTCGGGTCTACACACTCCACACACCCTCCCCTAAGCACACCAAGCACCACATACAGGCCCAGCTGCTCACCTCCTCCTCCAGAAGCTGGGCGCCATCGCCCACTCTCACCACTCAGAACCAGAGTCCTCACGGAGAAAGGTCAGTCCTCCCGGTCCCTTCTGTCTTTCTGGTATTTTCCTCTGACCCTGCTTGTGCCCCTGTCTTCTCTGCTTCCTTTTGGTAAAAATCTCCAAAAAAGGAGCTTTCATTCACAGGCTTCCCTCTCTCGCCTCCACACAGTACTCCGCCCCATGCAATCTGATTTTGCCTCATGAGTTCCTCTCCTGGGAACCACCTCTGTTGACTCTGGGATGACTTTGATGAACAGCAGGATGGTTTTGAAACTGTTTTCCTGGCACGTTGGCCTTCATATTTAAAGGGGGGGTAATAATGCTACTGACCTGCATGAAATTTCAGGTACCTGGAGGGTTTTCTATGGAAAACTTCAAACCTACTGAGAGTCAGGATAGGCAACCTCTCCCGAGTCTATCCTCATGTATCCTCAAGTGCTGGCAGCCACACCCACTGCCCTGCCAGCTCATCTACTGGCCCTGCTCCAGAAACTCCAGATTAAATCTTGAAAGTGATCAACTAGCCACAAAAAGCTCTCGGACATAGGTCCTAGCTAAGATCTCTGGATAATCTCAGGAGCAAGGAGGGCCAAGATCTCCCCTACCAAAGCCCCAGCAACTACTCCCACATCCCAAAGCCACCACCATGCCTCTCCGTCCAACCACCCAATCAATATTCTGGAGTTTCTGAAGGGACAAGTCCAAACTCTGCAATACTGATGTCCCAGTAGGTGTATAGTAGAACGGATGGGAATAGAATGTAGACGCCAATCCATTTCAGCTAACAAACACATTTACACAGAAGCTTCACTTGCAACAACAGCTAAACCCTTGAGCAAAGGCTTAATGTCCCCATGGTGAGATACAGCAATTTTCAAAAATTTTCTTTTTATTGAAGTATTTTTTAAATTATTCCACTAGCCATTTAGTGGTAATAAGCTATATAAAATAGTAATGTGGGCTTGCATGGGGGCAAGCTTGAGGAGTGGTTGGGGAAAATGGAGACAATGATGGAGGGATAGTGGTGCTGGATTGGAGTTAGAACTTTGAATGCCTGTAACAATTCATTATGAACAACTCTGTAAACCACAGTGTTTAAATAAAGCGGGGTGGAGTGGTGAGGGAACACTGCTGGCCATAGAGAGGCCTGACCAGTACCACCAGACAGCTTCAGTATCTTGTTCACTTAGCACAGATCTGGAACTGACTTCAGTCTCAGAACCTTTGAGTAGGTGGTCTATTTGGAGGCATTCCACCAACAGCAACTTTTTCTTTCTGAATGTTCTAATCTGACCATCTCTGTTCTTTGCCCACAGACTGTCTTACTGCGCACACTCCAGCAGTGTTCCTCGTCCCCAGCTCTCTGTACTAACCTAAGCTACTCCCAACCAATCACCCATGGAGTCCTTCCAATTTACCACAGTCCAAGTCTACATCTGTGGTGAGAGAATTAACCTCTACTGAAGGAGGTCAGAAAAGATCTGGCTAAGGAGGGTTTTTCCAGAAAATTCCATAGCATTACCCAAAAACATCACAGGTGGGTCTCATCCGCTGAGTTCACCCATTTACTTTAGCTCCCTGGACCTAGAAGTATTTGAAGTTGAAGCCAAGGCCTCAAACCTTTGTGCTGGTCTTCCTGTAGCTACCCAAACTCAGTTCATTGATGGTCTCCTTCAGTAAACAAATATTTATCAAGTAAATATTTATCATTGTGTCCAGCAGTGATGACTAGAAGAATAACCAAAAATAATAAGGAAATGACCCCATATCAAGGAGTTTGTAAAATAAAACGCTATTCAAACAAATAGACCGTAAGTTCTTGATGAGCTGGATAAGGCGATAAGAGCTTTTACTGTGTAGGAACGGGCCGATCAGGAATGCTTCGCTGTCAGAAGCCGTGATCTGAAGAAGGATGTCAGCCGGAGGAGGCCTAAGTGGGGGTCAGGATGAGGACGTTCCTCCCCTTCAGGAGGAAATGCGACATGAACAAAGGTGCTGGCTCCCTCCCAGACTCTACTGGACACTCTCCATTATGGCGCATCCCTTTGGCAGCCTCGTTACTGATTTCTATACTAAAGAAAGATTGCAGAGCAAAAACGTTTTTGAACGACAGGCTAAAACATCAGGTAACAGTGCCTAGGTTTTAAAACATGCAGGTACAATATTTTAACTGTTTTTTTTCACGTTCTAATAACCAAGTTTAGTCACAGCTTGCAACTTTTTTTTAGTAATTGAATCACCGTGAAATACAGTTACCAAGCCCATGCTTGGGTTTCGATCACATGATGTTCCAACACCCCTCCCCTTCACCAGTGTACATTTCCCACCACCAGTGTCCCCAGTTTCCTTCCCACTGCCATCCCCCACACACCTGCCTCTGAGCTTGGACCTTTTAAACTTTCCGTCAGATTTATACATATTCCCTTCTCGGCAACTCCTAATAAATTCCTCACAAAACAGCTGCTACCATAACATTTAACTTGCCACTTTCCCAAAAAATGTCACTCCAATGTAAAATAACTTCGCCTTCCTGCTAATATTTTACAACAAATTGCAACTGAAGCGAGGGGCCTGGTCTGGCTCCGTGACTGATCTGAACTAGTACAGAGTGGGGGCAGAGGGAGAAACACTGAGCCTGGAGTGCTTGAGAATACACCAGGTGACTCCCAACATTTGCTCTGCCAAGGAAAAGAAACACTGGGATGTTTGGCAAACATCACACTGAGCTGTGAAAACTTCAGGACCGCTGTGTGTGCACCGTAAGCAACTTCCACACTTCCAAAGCACAAAGGGCGGAGTCATTCTGCACCTGAGGGAGCCTAAGGATCACTGTGTGCTTCTTCTATGCAAAAAAAAACAAAAAACCCAAAGGTAACCACCAGACAGGCAAACTCCTGATGACATTCCTCATTAGCCCACCAAATGAAAACTTTGTCCGTGCGTTTCCTTAGGCACTGAAACCAACAAGAAAATGGGTGGGGTGTGGCATGGCGCCAGACTCTTCCCAGCATTAGCTGCTGAACAAGGCTCCATTGTCAAAGTGCCTCAGCACTCAGGTGGCACTTTCCTTCCAAAGAGGTGCTGGCATGGGCGGTAAGAAGGGGGCTATCTTATCGACCTTCCAAGAGGAGGAGAGCAAAGGGCCACTGCTCAGAAATGCATGGATTAGACACAGGTACAGACTAAGGGCTGGAGCACAGTGGGTAGGGCATTTGCTTTGCATGTGGCCAACCTTGATTTGCATGAGGCCAACCCCAGAATCCCATATGGTCCCCTGTGCAGTCAGAAGTAATTTCTGAATGCAGAGCCAGGAGTAACCCCTGAGTATCACTGGGTGTAACCCAAAAATAAAAATAATTTTTAAAACCCAAGGAACGGGGCCGGAGCGATAGCCCAGCGGGTAGGGCGTTTGCCTTGCACGCGGCCGCCCATGCCGGCCCGGGTTCGATCCCCGGCATCCCATATGGTCCCCCGAGCACCGCCAGGAGTGATTCCTGAGTGCAGAGCCAGGAGAAACCCCTGAGCGTTGCCGGGTGTGACCCAAAAAGCAAAAAAAAAAAATAAAAATAAAAAACACACAAAAAACCCAAGGAACAGACTAAAGTGGCTTTCTAACATCAGCAGAGCAGACCACGCTCTGGGACACTTTCTGTATTCCCTCTAAAGCAAGGGAAACCTAAATCATATCCAGCAAGATTAAAAACTACATAGTGGCTTCCAACTAAAAAGTACCCTTTCTCCCAACCTTCTTACCCTTCTCTTCCTTTTATCTCGACAGACAGGCAGATCTCTTCCTTTTCTCTCAACAGAGAAAGAAACAGGTGTATCTTCTACACAAAAAATCAAGGCACACACCGTACCCCTCTTATGAGGTCAACAGCAGTAGGCAGCCTCTGGTGACGGCCCAAAGACTCTGCAGTTAGTCCCTCCTTCAGACTCACAGGTGCCACCAACTTCCAGAGTACCGTCCTTGATAACAGAGGGTTGAATTATATGATAAAATAAACCCTGTGTACACAAAAGCAATACATCAAACAGCATCAATCAACACACACACACACACACACACACACACACACACACAAATTTACTGGCTTGTTTCAGTGTTTCTTTTTTTCACAGCAGCCAGAGCAAGATGAAGTGTGAAGTTGTGTCTTTAAGTCCACACAGGCCATCACTCACTCGGACGCCACCATCATGGTGATGGGCCCAGCCCAGGTCACACCTGCACAACCGTCTCCCCCCCCACAGCAGCTGGCTCCCTCCGTGTCGCTACAACATCAGGGCCCCTCATCTCCTGCACCTGCCACTCCCCTTGGTCCAAGTCTCCCGAGACTTACTCCCTCACCAGCTGCTCTCACTGTACTGTAAGCACTGGACTTCCCCGTCCGATTCATTGCGGCCTCTACCCCCTGCCCAAGCCAGTGATTCGCTCCCTTCCCCACTGATTTTTCTCTATCAATATATATATTACCTCTTTCTAATATATTACCTCTTTTATTTCTAATATATTATTATAATAAATATTATTTATTATAAATATAATAAATATTATGTATTATAAATATAATAAATATTATGTATTATAAATATAATAAATATTATGTATTGTAATATAATAGATAATATGTCATTATAATAGATATTGTTATATTATTATAATAAATATTATTTTATTTCTAATATATTACCTCTTTCTAATATATTCACTGATTTTTCTCTGGGTATTGTTTGTGTCTTCCCTACTGAAAGAGGCATTATTTTCCCCCATCTGCTTTTTTTCACTGTCATATTGCCAAGAACTTAGGGCAGGGCCTCGGGGCATGACATTCCATTACTATTCATCAAATAAGGGGATTCTCCTGTTGATGAGCCAGTAGATCACTGACTTCCTCAATTTCCTCTAAGAAAGGGGTTAGAAGCACTAGCTCTCGTGATCAAACCCAATTCTCTTTCCATCCCAATCATTTCCAAGGATCACAAGTTGGAAAGGAGGTACAATTAGGGGAAGCCCTCTCAGGATCGCCAACCATGCATCTGCCCCAAGGCGAAGCTTCTGGTTATGAACTCAACTTCCAGCTATGGCTGCACTGTAATAGTTAAAATCCATTTGCATCAAGAATTCCTCCCTTAGGCCAGAGAGCTAGTACAGAAATTAAAGCGCTTGCTTTGCACGTGGCCAACCCAAGTTCAATCCCCAGCACCACATATGAGCCCCGCCAAAAAGTGATCCTTGAGCACAGAATCAGGAGTAAGCCCTGAGCACTAGATGTGGCCCACAAAACAAAACAAAACAAATTCCTGCCAGCTGGGAACCACACATGGGTTCCCGGCCACCCTCATGTCACATGCCCCATAGACGGATGCCCACATTTACAAACATCAAACTTTAATCCACAAACAGTTAAGGGGAAAGAAAAAAGTCTGTCATTTCACCTGAACACTGTACTGTGTGTGGCCAAGAGGAGATCAGGTAACATCCTGATCTGTTTCACCATGAACTCAGGAACCTCTGGGCATAACTAGACTTCCTATTCGGAATGAGTAACACAGAGAAGCGCCCCGTCATGATCCAGGAATCCAATGACTACAAATCTTTTCCTAGTCTGCTAAAACAAAAAGTGTTTGCATCAAGTACATTCTATTCATTTTGTTTTGGGTAGCAATATTAATAATAGAATAACCCAAAAGGAAATCAACATGGTCTTATGTACTGAGAATCAAAGTCATAATTTCCTTAGTCACAACCTCCCTTTTTCCATCTGTATGGTTTCTCCTTGGTTTAGAATTCCAAAATACCAGGAGCCGGAGCGATAGCCCAGCGGGTAGGGCGTTTGCCTTGCACGTGGCCGCCCATGCCGGCCCAGGTTCGATCCCGGCATCCCATATGGTCCCCGAGCACCGCCAGGAGTAATTCCTGAGCGAGGAGCCAGGACTAACCCCTGAGCATTGCCGGGTGTGACCCAAAAAAAAAAAAAAAAAAAGAAAAAAGAAAAGAATTCCAAAATACCCAATTAGCTTTCTCCAACTTGTCTATCCCATACCCTGCACCTCTTACTTCAGAAGCACACGATGATACTGGTCACAGTAATAGTGATGGGCCAAGTTTCCCTGATGGCCTAGTGGTTAGGGTTGTTTCCGGGTTGACACATCACATGCATTACCTCAGAGAACCTCTCAAGTCTAGGATCTGCGGCTATCAATATCCACATGGAACAGATAGGATATGGAGAGTGGAGAGATGAGGTGACTTTCCAATTGAGTCTTGAGCTCATCAAAATATATAAGACTTGGGGCTGGAGTAATTGTACAGTGGGTAGGACATTTGCCTTGCATGCAGCCAACCCACGATCTATCCCCGTCATCCCACATGGTTTCTCAAACACTACTAGGAGTAATTCCTGAGTGCAGAGCCAGGAATAACCTCTGAGCATCTCTAAATGTGACCGAAATAAATAAATAAAATTGAAAAAAATATAAAGTCTGACTTCAATGCCTGGGCCCATAATTAACTATGGAGAAACTAAGGTTACAAAGGCCAGGACCGAGCAATAGCACAGCGGGTAGGGTGTTTGCCTTGCATGCCGCTGACCTGGGTTTGATCCCGGCATCCCATATGGTCCCCCACCCCAGCACCACCAGGAGTAATTCCTGAGTATAAAGCCTGAGTACAGAGGAACCCCTGAGACCGCTGGGTAGGACCCAAAGAGAGAAAAATGCTAGTATATCCAAGGCCTGCTACTTACTGGAAAGAGGGGGTAAGCAGAAATACAAAACAAATCTTTACAACTGGAAATGCAGGTCTATGTTTAGATTTATTAAGTGGGGCCTCATGTAAAAAGGCAACACAAAGAAATAGGCGTACATGCTAGGTGTTTTGTAGAAATGTTTAGCCTTCAGCCTCCTGGAGAAATGTGTATTGAAAATAAACTTGAATTCCATATGTATAATTTATACATATGGACTCAGTTTCAGAGAAACAGACAGTGAAAGGGTGGCTCCAAGGGCTGGAGTTGTGTGGAAAGAGAGATGTGGGTCAAAGGAGCAAGTATGCAGCTAGAAGTCACAAGTTTCAGAAACCAACATGCACAGTGGTGATTACATAGCAGACTCTGTGCTTAGGGGCCGCTAAAAAGGCAAAGTCTGAACTACTCTCACCACGGGAGGAAAAAATAAATGGTGATTGTGATATGGGATGGAGGCGGCAATAATTCTGCAGTCCGTAAATGCATCCCATCAATGCACCGCACACCTTATATTTATACCATGGTCTACGGCGATTATATCTCAACCAAGCTGTGAAATAAGTAGGGACATAAACAGAACCGACTCGGTGTTGATAGGAACAAGTCCCCAGATGAGGAGACAGAAAACCTCACATTAGGAACACCATGGAGAAAACAGATGAAGGCAAGCGCCCAAGTCCAGTTTAGCCCTGATGTAAATAAACACAGCGTGAACCATTCCTCTCTATGCACCTCTCTCCCGGGTTCAACAAGCCTCCAAAACTCAGAGCACAGAACAGTGTAAGACAAAGGCAACACAATTCTCTACATTATTCAAAGGCTGCAGAGCCCTGGCACCAAGAAAGTCTCCCAGCTAAGAATCTCCACAATCGATTCAGCACAAAGATTTGTTTTCACAAAAACTTAAAGCTAAAGGGGAAAAGAAGCTCCCCTTCAAGTTCTTATTCAAAGTCTAAATCTTGGGACAATGAGTGTAGCCCAGTGGTAGAGGAAGCATATAAAAGTCCCTGGGTTTAATCATGTCCTAGAATATACTGCAATCCATGATGTGTAGGAAAAGGAAGCGAGAGGGAGAGATAGAGAGAAAGAAAGAAAGGAAATACAGACCCCGCCATAGAGGCGGGCTGGGGGAGGGGGAGGGCGGTGTGGGCATTGGTGATGGGAGATGGAACACTGTAGAACCAAAACTCAAACAGGAGCATCTTATAATTGTATATCTAAAGGTGGTGTAATAAAAAAATTAAATTAAATTAAATTTTTAAAAAGTCCCTGGGTTTGATTCTCAAAACTTATAACCCCACCCCCAATAAAACAGACCAGATCTTAGAGAATAGATGAAATAATTTTAAGATGGATCCAACTTGAAAGAGTAGCATAAGAGTCCAGGAAACAGTTCAAAGGGCTGGAGTGAAAGTTTGGCAGGAGCTGCCCGGGGCCATCGGCCATAACATAAAGAGGTTCACAAGCGGCTGGGGAGGCTGGAACTCGGCTCACCCCGGGCCCAGCTGAATAGGGACCCCAGGAGGGCAGACGGGTTTTTGGGAGTGGGCCAGTCACCTCTCGGGGGTCCCGGAAGCAGCCGGATGAGACTCGCCCATCACACTAGCCACCATTTTCGCTGTCCGGACGCTGGGAAACTGCCTCACGACCAGATTAACAGAGCAAAAACCAGTTCGTGCCCAGGTTGCGCGGCCGCTTGTGGAAACAGTAATGTCCTTTAATGCACTGCATTCTGCGAAGAGCAGGAAAGATTGGCTGATTGGAAAGATTGGAAAGATTGGGAGGGAGAGATAAAGAGGAGAGAAATGACATACAGAACCCGCCAAGTAGTTGAGGTGTGGGAGGGGGGAGGGAGGTGGGGACATTGGTGATGGGAGATGGGTTTGGGTGGAGGGATGGGTGTTGGAACACTGTGGAACCAAAACTCTACATGAGCATCTTTCAATTGTATGTCTAAAATGGTGTAATAATATTTGGGGGAAATAATAAAATAAAATAAATAAAATTTAAAAAAAAGAAATAGAGAGAGAAAGAGAGAGAGGGAAAGAAAGAAAGAAAAGAAGAGAAAAGAAGGAAGAAAGAAAAAAGGAAGACAGCTATGAAAAGGAGCAAAAAATTCTGCAGAAATTGAAAACCATCAATAGTTACTTTTTTATAAATTATTATACAGAATAAAAAAAAGAAAGTTTGGCATGTGCAAAGACCCTGAATTTGACATGACTCTGGAACCCTGAGCACCCAATTGTCAGGTTAAGCACTGCTAGACCCAAGCACCCAATTGTCAGGTTAAGCACCACCCAGTCAAATATCACAGGCTGGTGTGACCTTTGGATTCTTTTGAAATCCTTTTGTAGTCCAGATCTACTACTTCTGCTTTAAAATTCACACTCAATACCCAGGTAACTTAGTAAGGCTCGAACAGCTGCTGTCTTTGGACAGAAGACTAGAACAGCAGAGCATTGCCCCCGTTCAGGAAGAAGACTGACTCAGCAGGGAGGCCAGATGTCCTGTTCTCTATCAGTGGCCGTTTCTCTGTTACTCAAAAATGGAAGAAACTAACTTCCATCTGCAGAGACTAACCCCCATGATATGATGAGCACAGAGATGGAGAGGCTGTGCAGACACCCTTTGCTGGTTCTCAAAAGACTCGTGACTAACTCTACTATAGATTAAAAGAGTGAAAAAAAAGACCCATCATACAACCAGGCTGAACTAATTTCTGGCCTCTCAAGTGGTAAAAACAGGAAAAACCAATAGGGAGAGCTCTCCAAAAACTAAGAATTGAGCTTCCATAAGACCCAGCAAATCTACTTCTAGGAGTCTATCCCAAGGGCCAAAAACACTGTTTTGAGGGGCAGGAGCAATAGCCCAGTGGTAGGGCATTTGCTTTGCACGTGGCAGGCCTGTGCCAGCCCAGGTTCAATCCCCCGGCATCCCATATGGTTCCCCAAGCACCGCCAGGAGTAATTCCTGAGTGCAGAGCCAGGAGAAACCCCTGAGCATTGCCGGGTGTGACCCAAAAAGCAAAAAAAAAAAAAAAACACTGTTTTGAAAAGGCATTTGTGCCCTGTGTTTACTGCAGCACTAGTCACCATAGCCAAGGTCTGGAAACAGCCCAAGAACAGATGAGTAGGTTAAGAAATTATGATCAATATGCATAACAGAACACTGCTGGGCTGTAAGATGAAATCATGCACTTCACTGCTGCACGGCCAGAACTGGAAGCTATTGTGAAGTCGATCGAGAAGAGAGGGACAAAAGACAGGATGATTTCTCTCATATGTGGGACACAGAGTAACTCAGTAAGGGAAAACTACAAATACCCAAAGATAACACAAGCTGAGAACTGGCCTCTAGGACTGAGCTTACCAAGGGTAAGAGGACCTGGGAATTAAGAGGGAACCATGGTCATTGGTGAAGGGAAGTGGACACTCCAGTGTGTGGTAGTGTGTAGTGTCAGAATACGATATGCATGAAATCAGCATTAACAGAAGTGTGAAATGGGACCAGAGCAATAGTACAACAGGCAGGGCACTTGCCTTCCAGACTGCTGACTAAGGTGCAATCCCTAGTATCCCATATAGTTCCCCAAGCCCACTGGGGTGATCTCTGAGGACAGAGCCAAGAGTAAGGCCTGAGTACAGACAGGTGTGGCCCCAAAACAAAACAGTATTGTAAAACATTGTCCTATAATAAGTTTGCCTTGGGATGGGGGGCACAGAACTAGTAGAAAAATATAAGAAAAATTAAATCTAGGGCATTCATTTATGAGGAGAAGGCATGACACCAACATCACTGGGAATTAACTTTGCCCTTTAAAAAAAAACTTCCTGGGCCACCTGCCCTCGAGGTGTTGCAGGTGTGGCTGCAGTGCCCAGCTGCATTGGCAGGTGGCAGACAGGAGATAGGCTTGTCTACACCCCCAGGGCTCTGACCTGTGGGCCCTGGATGGTGGATGGTCTGACATAGGAAGAACAGTGTGCAGCCCCAAGAGACTTGGATAATGAAGTAGGCTGGGACAGGTCCTTCCCAGGATCTTTCACATCTGTACAACATAATGATCATTGTAGTTGTAACAAACTGGGGAGGTTGATGGGGAATTAGGAACTATAATGTCACATTAGAAATCACTGCTGAGGCTGGGGAGGCTGGAACTCGGTTCCCCCGCCGGCCCAGCTGAATATGGGACCCCAGGAGGGCAGACGGGTTTTGGGAGTGGGCCCGTCACCTCTGGGGGGGTCCCGAAGCAGCCGGATGAGACTCGCCATTCACACTGGCCACCATTTTCGCTGTCCGGACGCTGGGAAACTGCCTCACGACCAGATTAACAGAGCAAAACCAGTTCGAGTCCAAGTAGGCAGCTCCCAGAAGCGGGAATCACTGGGAATTCGTCAGATGGAGTCAGGGTTCGGCCATTCCCCTCTCCATTTTGTCGAGCCTGGTGGCCCCGCCCAGGAGCTGCCCGGGGCCATCAGCCACAGCATGAAGAGGCTCAAAAGCGGCTGGGGAGGCTGGAACTCGGCTCGCCCCGGGCCCAGCTGAATATGGGACCCCCAGGAGGGCACATGGGTTTTGGGAGTGGGCCCGTCACCTCTGGGGGTCCCGGAAGCAGCCGGATGAGACTCGCCCATCACACTAGCCACCATTTTCGCTGTCCGACGCTGGGAAACTGCCTCACGACCAGATTAACAGAGCAAAACCAGTTCGAGCCCAGGTAGGTGGCTCCCAGAAGCGGGAATCACTGGGAATTCGGTCAGATGGAGTCAGGGGTTCAGCCATTCCCCTCTCCATTTTGTCGAAGCCTGGTGGCCCCACCCAGGAGCTTCACAAGCGGCTGGGGAGACTGGAACTGGGCTCGCGCCGAGCCCAGCTGGACGATGGGATCCCGAGGAGGGCAGATGGGTTTTGGGTGTTGGCCCATCGCCTCTGGGGGGTCCCGGAAGCAGCCGGATGAAACTCGCCCATCACACTAGCCACCAGTTTCGCTGTCCGGACGCTGGGAAACTGCCTCACGACCAGATCAACAGAGCAAAACCAGTTCGAGCCCAGGTAGGCGGCTCCCAGAAGTGGGAATCACTGGGAATTCGGTCAGATGGAGTCAGGGTTCGGCCCTTCCCCTCTCCATTTTGTCGAGCCTGGTGGCCCCGCCCAGGAGCTGCCCACGGGCCAGCATGCAGAGCTTCACAAGCGGCTGGGGAGACTGGAACTGGGCTCGCGCCGAGCCCAGCTGACGATGGGATCCCGAGGAGGGCAGATGGGTTTTGGGTGTTGGCCCATCGCCTCTGGGGGGTCCCGGAAGCAGCCGATGAAACTTCGCCCATCACACTAGCCACCATTTTCGCTGTCCGGACGCTGGGAAACTGCCTGACGACCAGATCAACAGAGCAAAACCAGTTCGAGCCCAGGTAGGAAGCTCCCAGAAGCGGGAATCACTGGGAATTCGCCAGATGGAGTCAGGGTTTGGCCCTTCCCCCCCTCTCCATTTTGTCGAGCCTGGTGGCCCCCGCCCAGGAGCTGCCCGCGGGCCAGCATGCAGAGCTTCACAAGTGGCTGGGGAGACTGCAACTGGGCTCGGGCCGAGCCCAGCTGACGATGGGATCCCGAGGAGGGCAGATGGGTTTTGGGTGTTGGCCCATCGTCTCTGGGGGTCCCAGAAGCAGCCGATGAAACTCGCCCATCACACTAGCCACCATTTTCGCTGTCCGGACGCTGGGAAACTGCCTCATGACCAGATCAACAGAGCAAAACCAGTTTGAGCCCAGGTAGGCCGCGCGTGGTCCACTAAAAAATAGTGAAACAGTAATGTCTTTTAATGCACTGTATTCCACGAAGAGCAGGAAAGTTTGGTGGGAGGGAGATATAAAGAGGAAAGAAATGACCTAGAGAATCTGCCAAGTAGTTGAGATGCGGGAGGGGGAGGGAGGTGGGGACATTGGTGATGGGAGATGGGTTTGGGTGGAGGGATGCGTGTTGGAACACTGTAGAACCAAAACTCTACATGAGCATCTTTCAATTGTATGTCTAAAATGGTGTAATAATATTTGGGGGGGAAAATAATAAAATTAAATTAAAAAAAAAAAAAAACCTTCCTACGTAGTCTCTTTTCAGTGGATCCGTAAGCACTGTGCAAAAAAGCAGTCATATAGGGGACAGAGAAATGGCTCAATGGCTCTGCGCACATGCTCTGCATTCTGGAAACAATGGTCCAACCCCAACACTACATGGTTCCCTAAAACCACCAAAAGTGACCTCTGAGCATTGAGCTAGGAGTAGCAGCCTTGAACCACCAAATGTGGCCCAAAAACAAAACAAAAAAAATGGGGACCCAATTATATGATCTACAGAGACCTGGATAATGAAATATGACCTCTATCCTCCGTGGAATGCTACTCTTCCATTTAAAAAGGTGAAATCTGACCATTTGAACAAAATGGATGGAACTTGAAATGATTAGACTTATTTTTAAAAGAAATAAGTCAGTAAGCAAAAGTTAATCCCCTGGTAGTTTCTTTTCTTCTTTTTTATTATACCACCGTGAGATATACAGTTACAAAGATGTTCATAATTGGATCTCCATCATGCTGTATTCCAGCACCCATCCCTCCACCATTGCCCCATTCCCATAACCAATATGCCCACACTCCCTCCAACCCACCCCCAACCTGCCTTTATAGCAGTCACCTTTTCTTTCTCTCTTTCTCTTTCTCTCTCTCTGTCTCTGTATTTATCTCTCTCTCTCCTCCTACACATCGTGGCTTGCCATACAGATATTGTAGTTATCATGTAAGTCTCTATGTGTACATTCAATGATGAGTTCTAGTCTGATATTACCATTCCCCATTCCCCATCAACCACCCCAATTTGTTACACCTACAATGATCATTACAGTGTATGTATGTGCAAGATCGTGGGAAGGACCTGGTACTAAACTTGATTGTTATCTAAGTCTGTTGCAGCGCAGTTGTGGGTCTGGTCTGCCTCTTATCTGGATTTGTTGGTAGCGGTGGCTGTGTGCTCGTTGCCCCACTCGCTGGAGCATGGAGATGGAAGGGATGGAGGAAGAGGCTGATCCCTGCACCAAGTCTGGCTGGTGTAGGCTCCTCCCCACACGTCTGCGGGCCCTGGGAGTTGTGTTGGATTCGGCCAGGGCCGAGCATTTACCATCCTCCCATGGCTCCATGGGCCATTCCATGGGTCCAGTGGCGCAGCTGTGGGCTTGGTCTGCCTCTTCTCTGGATTTGTTGGTTGAGGTGGCTTCTGCTCGTCGCCCCGCCCGCTAGGGCATGGAGATGGAAGGGATGTGGGGGGAGGGACCCAGATCAGGGTCCAAGTCACCGGGAGTTTTACTCATATGTGGAAGATGAGTTAACCAAAGGAAGCAAACTGGCAAGAAACAACACAGCTAACTCCTAGACCCTATGAAAACCATGGTGGGGACCAGTAGGAAAGAGGAAGCTGAGTCAGAGGATGGGGTGCTGGTAACGGAGGGCCAACTGGGGCACAGTGGGTAAGGCATTTGCCTTGCATGCTGCCAACCCAGCTTCACAATCCCTGGCTTCCCATATGGTACCCCCCCCCAGCATGACCAGGAGTAATCCCTGAGCATAGAGCCAGAAGTAATCCCTGAGCATCCCTACATGTGACCCAAAGAAAGCTAAATAAATAGATAGATTAGATAGATTAGGTAGGTAGGTAGCTAGCTAGTTAGAGAGAGAGAGAGAGAGAAAGAGAGAGAGGGAATTTTTTTTTCATGAAGGTCTAATTACACCCACCATACAGAGGGGTGAAACTCAACTTACTGAAATTCAATGCTACTTACTGCACACCAATGATAAATCAAAACCAACTTTAAAGATGGAAACAAGGGACCGGAGGGATAGCCCAGCGGCAGGGCGTTTGCCTTGCATGCGGCCAGCCTGTGCCGGCCCATGCCGGCCCGGGTTCGATCCTCAGCATCCCATGTGGTCCCCTGAGCACCGCCAGGAGTAATTCCTGAGTGCAGAGCCAGGAGAAACCCCTGAGTATTGCCAGGTGTGACCCCAAAAAAAAAGATGGAAACACTATAAGTGTTTGGGAGGCACTGACAGTTAAGATCTGATTAGAGAGAGGAAAAGGAGGAGTATGTTTGGGATTTGTCTTCCAAGCTGGGTGCAAGAAAGGAGGAAGAATGCTGTTTTGCAGTATGCACAGGGCAAGATTACCATCTGGTGGGGAGGTTCACCCAGGAGAACAGGCTCACCAAGGAGCGAGTCTACTGAAAACAAACCTGGTACAAGAGCAGTATTACCAAGCATGCACACATCTTCCAGAGGAAGAACTCAATCTACTCACCTTTTTCCTAATGCCAAGACAAAAAACCCTCGCTGCTGGATCAAATAATGAAAGGATCCATTATTATTAATATTTAAGAGAATGCAGCCATCTAAGGAAATTTCATAATAAAGTCAATCATTAAATCCCAACACCGAGACAGAATTCCTAATTTGTAATATTGAAATCATCACCGTGGGGACCAGGGCAATACTACAGCAGGTAAAGCTATTGCCTTGCACAGAGCCAACTTGGGTTTGATCTCCAACATTGTCTATGGTCCCCAGGAGTGATTCCTGAGTGCAGAGCCAGGAGTAACTCCTGAGCATCACCAGGTTATGAATCCAAAAGAGCCCCCAAAAAATCATTATCCATTGCCACAACTGAGTTCTTCCTCTGAACTAGAACCTGGGTCACAGTCAGGAAGATTTTGTTTTGTTTTGTTTTGTTTTCAAGAAGATTTTGTTCCCCCATTTTAAAACTAAGGTGGTAGGACTGTGTCATCTTCAATAAAAATCCTAAACTATATTTCTTCTGGTCTTTTCCATTTGAAACTAAAATTCATTTTCCATAAATATTTTATACCATTCTGTGAGCAGGAACAATCCATCAAAGAATAATTTCATAATTGTTTCACAAGCTTACTGTGCTCATAAGGTCACCAAGTAAAGTCCCAGGTGGGAGAGAAGATTATGATACCTTGGAAAATAACAGTCAGAACTTGAGATTATACATGTCAAATGAAGAAATGGATGCTGAGAAAAATGTGTAATTCAAATGCAGGTTAAGCCCGGGGTGGGGCGGGAAGATGCAGGGGGACAGGTAAGTTCTATTTATGAAAATTAATAATATTTTAATACCTTTTTAAAAATTCAAAGTTGAACACTCCATAGATTTTTTTTCTCTTCTGTACCATCAAACCTCAAGATTGTTTGCTTTCCTTGGCAATGAATCTGTTGTTTGTTGGGGAAGTAGGGGTGTAAACTATGCCCCCAAGAAAATATTGCTAAAGCCCTAAGCCCCAAAACCTCAGACTGTGAGGATAACAAATATTTACAAGAGGAAATCCAGTTACAATTAGGGTCACTCCAATCAGATTGTTGTCCTTCGAAAAAGGTGCATTTGAATGCAGAAAAATGCACAAAGGGAAGGCGACCATTAACAGTCCAGGACAGAGACTCAGACTCACTACAAAGTTCCCTCAGAGCTCCCAGGAGAAACCTGCCCTGCAGACACCCTGCCTTTGAACTCCCAGCCTCCACTACTATGACACAATCGATTTCTGTTGGCAAAAGCCTGCAGGTTGCGGCCCTTTGTAACAGCCGGTCTGGCAACAGGATGCTACAGAAGCTGTGAGGACTTTTTATTTTTGAAGTCCTCACAACCCATTCTGTTCTCATCCACAGTCAAATTCTGCCAGGAACGAATGTCAAATTTATGAGGCTCTAATTTCTACAATCTGTCTCTTCCCCTTTCTCAGACTTAAAATAAATATTTTCCCATCAACGCTCTCCTTGGCAGGTAATTTCTGAAGGAAAACAAGCAGTAACAAAGATGATGAGGGCTTCTGTGGACCTGACCTGGAGTGACATCTCAGATGACCTGGTGTTCCTTACAGCAGTCCCAGTGGGGACAGTATGCATCGCTATTGTCATCACTGAGGCACAGCCCCTCATTAGGCAGAGGCCATATTGCCCCCACATCCCCTTTCACAGATAAGAGAACTGAGGCCTGGCTGAGCAGAGAGACTCCTTCCTTCCCACCTCATCCCTTCACTCTGGTAAAGACTATGGCACCATGGTTCCTTATCTATGGGTGTTCTTGGGTCTCTACGATGCAATTTATCTGGTCTGAAAGAACCAAACTACTTATATTTCCATAAAAACAATGGCCTGAAGGGTGTTGGTCTGAGGACAGATTGAGAGAGTATCATGCTGAGTGAAGCTGGACAGGAGAGGGACAGACACAGAATCGCTTCCCTCACGTGTGGGATACAACCAAACAGAATGAGAAAATAAATGCTCAAAGCAACAGAAGCTGAGAACTGGTCTGCAGTAGGAAACATCACTGCAGGGGTCAGGGAACAGAACTGGGGGGCAGGGCTGGGCACTGGGACAATGTTGGAAGGAAGTGGACACTGGCAGAAGGTGTGGTGCTGCCGTTTATGCTTAAAACCCTAGCTTAAGAGTATTGCCTTTAAGAGTACCTAAAATAAAATTATTTATAGAGGGGTGTTATGGCTCTCCTAATTGTAATTCCTTAATGATGTTTGTGAATCTTTTGTATCCCTCTTATTCAGAGGGATAAAAGTAGGAATTGAATAAACTGCACTTTCATCTGGCATCTTTCTTTATCTTCCCCAAGAAGTGGGTCATCATTTTTCTCAAAATATAACTTTTTTTCTCTTCTTTATCTTTTGTGAGGGTAGGTGGGTCACAAGATGCAGTGTCGAGGACTGACTCCTGGTTTGTGCTCTGGAATTACTCCTGGCAATGCCTGGTGTCTGTATGTGGTTCTGGGAATTAAACTTGCCATATGCAAGGCAAGAACCACAGACCCCATAAGATAGCCCCATAAATGCCTCTAGAGCTCATCCTCTGGGCTTCTCTTCAGTCCTTCTCCTGCTCCCCTATGTAGCTTGTCCGTCTCTCTTTCTTTGCTTGCTTAGTTCCACGCTGGAAAAGCCTGTGTTCTCTCGTGAACACCTAGTTTCCCTCTTTCTCTCCTCTCAAACTTTTCTAAGAAAGTTTCGTTCAAAAAACCTACCTACTTCACCAAAAAAAAAAAAAAAAAAATAAGAAGAAGAAGAAGACCTCCCTTTCCATTTTGTCTGAGCCCGGTAGCCCCCGCCCAGGAGCTGCCCTGGGGCCACCAGTCATAGCATGCAGAGCCTCAGATGAAGCTGGGGAACTGGAACTCGGCTCTCCCCTAGCTCAGCTGACCATGAGGCCCCCAGGAGGACAGATGGGTTTTGGGAGTGGGCCCATCACCTCTGGGGGGGTCCCGGAAGCAGCCGGACGAGACTCACCCCACCGCATTAGCCGCCACTTTCGCCGTCCTGGGCGCTGACCATGAGGCCCTAAGTCACGTGGCCACTTGCGGCCACGCAGTCCATCAAACTAGTGGAAACAGTTATGTCCTTTAATGTACTACATTCTACGATGTGTAGGAAAGGTAGGCGGGAGGGAGAGATAGAGAGGAGAGAAAAGACATACAGAACCCGCCAAGTAGTTGGGGTGGGGGAGGGGGGAGGGAGGTGGGGACATTGGTGATGGAGATGGGTTTGGGTGGAGGGATGGGTGTTGGAACACTGTAGAATCAAAACTCGAGCATGCGCATCTTGCAATTGTATGTCTAAAAGTGCTGTAATAGAATTTAAAACAATTAAAAAAAAAAAAAGAAAAAGAAGAAAAATAAAATGAAGCTCATCTGCCTGTAGAACATTTTGCAAACTCTTGCTTGCTTCGGTCACTTCCTTCTCTTCTGACCGACTGAACACTTGTGCGTACTCACTCCCTTCTTCCAAGCTCTGTGTGATAATTATCTGAGCTCAGAAAGGTCCCGATGTTATGTATGCCTTTTGGTTTGGTGTGTTTGTTCACTTGATTTGTTTTTGAATTTTGTTTTGTTTTTTAAACCCAAAAAATTATTTTTTATTTAATTAAGGATTTGTGATTTACAAAGTTGTAAATAACTGAGTTTCAGGCATATAATATTTCAACACCAATTTAACCACCGGCATCAGCCTCCCTCCACTAACACACTCCCCATTCCTTTCTCCCTGAAACAATAAGCACACCTCCCAACAGAATTTTATTTTCTCTAAGTCTTCTCTCTGACCAGCTTCTCTTTTTATTAGTCAGTACACGTGTAATAAAAAGAGATGAGCTGAGTAGTTCTTCTGTCTCCAGACTATGAGTGGGAATCGAACCCTGCACCCTATGTAGCTCCTACCTCACAGAGATCCTGGTACATAGCCCAGGGCTGCCCAGGGCTCCCTGGGTTTCCTGCACTCTCTCCACAGGCCTCCGGAAAACCTGGGTGTGGTGGGAGAGCATTTCCTGCTTTTGCTCTGATGAACTTCAAGATAACAGAGACTACTTGTTCCAAGGACTCAGCTCCCCATTGCCAGCTAATTCTCCCTAGTTTTCTAAATTCAGTGGGAGGCAGCCTGAAGAGTGACTGTAAACAAAGCAGGGCAGAGAGTCTGCCCAGACTCCTTTCCTTTGAGACTTGGGGCAGTTGTCAGCATGCCGCCTCCCTGGGCCAGCCTCCATGCCAAGGAGCAATGTACCCAGGAAACTTACGGTGTGTCTCTCTGGACACCAGGCCCCCACTCAGCCCTGAGGCTGCTCCTTCACCTCCTTCTCATCCAAATATTCTCCAGCATTTTTCACTTTCGAGTTCCTCCATGGAGCACCCACGAGGGAGTTTCTTCTTGGCACAGCAGCCACCAACACACCCCCACCCAATTTCTCTCTGGGCCTGTCCCTGCTGCACACTGGAGGCAGTTTTTTCTGGATTTGTGAATGCATTGACACACGGGATAAAATAGGCATCGAGCCCCCTATTGGTCTCTTCTGAGGATGACTCCAGCCTCCCTCCATTTTCAGTTGTTTCCTTTAAGCCACCACTTTTTTTTTCTCCTGATGGGCATTTAATTTTTAAACCTTTAGAGAGCCCATCTCTCCTGAGTCAGAGGCCAGGCTGAGGAGGCGCTGGGAGATGAAGGCCGGGCCGTTGGAGCCCACACAGAATCACTTTTCTTTTAGTCAGTCCACACATGTTGACTCAGCGTTAGTGAGCGATCAACCCCCTGCTTGGAGGATGTGAACACAAGAGGCTCTTCTCTCAACAACTGTCAAATTGCCATGAGGCTGGTGACGTCCTGGGCGGCAGCCCCACATACAAATTACAGGCCTTGTCAGTGACCACTCAGCTCCTCAGGTACTACAGACACCACAGACCCAAATAGACCAACCTCCTCACTCCCAGCCAATTAAACCTGACATTATGTAACTACCATTTAGAAAAGAAAATAAGGGGAGGGAAAAAAAAAAAGAGCACAGAGGCAAACCTTCTAAACAGGATTTTCCTTCTTTAGCAGTCTCTAAGGAAGGACTGTTTGAATATGCTGTTTCTATTCCTGACAGGAATAACCCTTAATTATTATGTGCCTTAAGCATCTAGAAATTTTTAAATAGAATTTCACTTAATGTTAAGAAAAATCAGAGAACTACGTCACTGGCAACAGGGAAGACTTAAGAGAGAGGGGGCTGGCACAGGGCGGGGGTGGGGGAGGCAAAGCACAGAGTCTACTGAGCCTTTTGCCATATTCTGGGAACGGAGAAATGGCGGCATTGCAGGGAAGTTACCTGATTCTGGGGTCTCCCACAGCACAACACAGAACATGCAATATCTTTTACTTTATGGGGTACCTTCACTCTTTCCCCTCGGTAGAAGTCCATGTTCTCTCCTGAAAATAATACATGCTCTTTCCTTTCTCTCTCTCTCTCTCTCTCTCTCTCTCTCTCTCTCTCTCTCTCTCTCTCCCCCTTCATATTCCCTAAATAAAACTATTTTACTTTGAAAGAAAGAAAATTCTCCATAAGAGAATAGAGCTCTTTCAGTGATCAGACAATAAGGTAACTTGATCACTTGATCACTTGAATCCCGTTATTCATCGATTTGCTCGAGTGGGCGCCAGTAACATTTCCATTGGACCCTATCACGTGCCAATGTAGCCCAATGGCAAAGGTAAATTAAAAACATTTATTTTCAGGAAGTAAATCAATCCTACTATTTCCAGGAAAAACCTGTATGGGCACATGCATGAAGGCATACATGCTCTGCGTCCTAAAACACAGGATTCACTCTGGAGGTTGTAAAACTCTAGTTGTAACAAAGGGGGTTTTACAGGCGATCTCTGTAGACTACCACGACTCTTCGCAGCCTGTGCTGAGCTGCAAAGAGGTGCCTAATCGCCTCATTAAGAGTTTCAACTCTCACCTGAAAAGAAGTGGGACCAACTGTCCAAGCCAAGCTGGAATCCTCACCCGGAAACTCTGGGAGAGGGAAGGCTACTTCTCCTTTTGACTCGGCTCTCTAGGGACAGCTGAGAACGAGCTGTTTTTCTCAGAGGGTCAAAAGGGCTTGTCATGCCCCCCCACCTCCAAAATAATTTAGCTGGGCAACCTGATCTCTATGCAAAGACCATTTACCAAGCCCACAGACGCTCTTGGAAGCTGCCAGCAGCTGAGACCATTTCTGTCCATGAGAATATGATTACTAACAGAAAAGACCTACCTGTTTATAAAAGTCAAATCTCACAAGTTTTGTCAAAGGTCCTTCCCTCACCTCCTGGGTGCAAGCAGCAAACAGTTCACAGATCTCAGCCCACTTGCAGTGACTAAGGGAGGGAGGGGAGGACAAAAATAAGAAATTCTGGCCTATTATCTATCTGATAAATAGAGACGGTAAGGTTTAGACCATTTTTCTTGCTGTAATGGAGAGGGAAAATATGTTGTGTAAAAAGAACAACACTGTCAACAGAATAATTTGATGAGCATTTGGCCCAGATTCTCTAAATAGATGAAATTTCCAGAGTCCATGGAAATGTTTGTCAGGTACTGAAGCCTTTAGGCCTCACCTGAATGAAGCTCATGGGGGAGGAGGGGACTGTGCCATTCTGAGAATGGAGGGAACCCCCATTCCCTCAGCTGGTCAAAGTGCAGGTAGCCTCTGAACTGTGGCTGTCTCCTGGAGGAACTCACCTCTTTTCTGATGAAACACTAATTCTGGGGAGGAGGGGGACTAGCATCCGAATTCACTGCCACTTTGCAAAAGTGGGGGCATGATTTCTTAACCACAGGGCAGAACCCATCCCTTTAAGAAGCAAAGCTTTTAGCACCACACTCTCAGGACTGAGCACTGAACAGTCGGCCCAGATGGCAGAATACTGACAGTAGCAGCCCCTGGGAATCCCTGAACACTGCCTGGAAGCCCCACCTAAACCCCAGCAAAAAGGTGGCAAAGCTCTTACAGTTTATGTGGCCACCCCTGACCCCCCACTCAACCGAGTCTAAGAATTTCCATAATCCAACCTCAGCAAGAAATGGCCACAAGGGCTGGAAAGAGTAAAGGAGTTAAGGTGCATACTAGGCACATGTCTGATCCAGGTCTGTTTCCCAGCTCTAGGTGGCCCCCCAACCCTCACTGTCTAGACCCCTAGGGACCCTCTGAACATGGCTGAGTGTGGCCTGGAGGCCCCGGAGCATCACAGAAGTCCTGAGTACCTTAGTACTACACCCTCAGGCTCTCACTGAACCCGGCTGACCAACTCTCCTGAGCTCCTCTTGGAAAGCCCCAAAAGAGCAAAAGAAAAACAGAATGGCCTCTGATGGGTGCTCAGTTAGAAAAGGCACCCAGAGGGGGCACAGCTATGGACAGAGTGGCTTCACAAAGCAGCCACAGCTGTGTGCACCAACAGGAAAGTGCCTCAGAAGGAAAGGGATGGAGAAAGGACTAGTGTATTAAGATTCAAACCAGCAATAAAAACTCACTTTTATTAGTTCCTTGCCTAAAACTGTGCTAAACTCACCGGAACATGCCAAGGAATCTTTCATGCTAAGACAGAGGATCTGTGACTATACATATTTCACCAGTGAGGCTCCTAATAGGTTAAGAAACTTCATGAGGGCCAGAGCGGCAGCACAGCAGGTAGGGTGTTTGCCTTCCACGTGGCCCACCGGGTTCAATTCCCAGAATCCCATATAGTCCCTCGAGCACCGCCAGAAGTAATTCCTGAGAGCAGAGCCAGGAGTAACCCCTGAACATCGCTGGGTGTGACCCAAAAAAAAAAAAAATTAACTTCATGAAAGGGGCCAGAGAGATGGAATAGAGTAAGGCACTTGCCTTGTGCTGTGCATGTGAATGACCTGCATTCAATCCCGGCACCCCGTATGTCCTCTAAGCTCACTAGGAGTGGTTCCTGAGCACAGAGCCAGGAGTAAGCCCTGAAGCACAGCTGGGAATGACCCCACGACCACCACTACCACCACCACCAAAAATAAACCAATAAATAAATAAATGAATAAATAAGAGAAAGGGGGAAGAAAGGCAGGGACTGAGGACGAAAATAAGAAATTTGATGAAGGCATCCCAACCAGCAGTTCCTTGGGGCCACAAAGAAGGTAAACAGAAGGAGTGAGGGGGGTGGGGGCCGTAGGGGGAAAGGACAAGGTGTGTGTTTGCCTGAAAGCCAGTTTTGTTTCTTAAGGTGATACTGAGCCATGGCTGCAGTCTGCATGGAGCAACATGACCAGAACCAAGCTTTCAGAGGAAAACTGAGGCGGCAGGGAAAGATACAAGCGAGGAGGACAGTGAGGGACAGTGGCAAGGCCACTGGTCAGTGTGGGAAGGCAGCCGGAGCAAGGGCAGAGACTTCACACAATGGAGACTCATGGCTGTGCCGAAAGAGAATGGCACCGACAGCCAGACAGACCACTGAGAGCATGTCTGCTGGGCTGGAGAGAGAACACCGTGTCACAGCACTCACTTCGTGTGTGACTGACTGCAGTTCCATCCTGGCACTGTGTGTGTGTGTGTGTGTGTGTGTGTGTGTGTGTGTGGTCCCACCCAGCACCACCAGGTAAAAAGGGAGAAAGAAAAAAAATCTATCCTAAGCATAGTGTCAGAAATAAGCCCTGAGCAGTGCCAGGTGCGGCCAATGTCCTCTCCACCCTCAAAAATGGCATATCTATTTAGGGTCAGAGAGAGCTGAGGCGGGCTGGAGCACATGTGTCGCACACAGGAACCCAGGGCTCCATCCTCAGCACCACATCTATGGTCAAGCAACTCCGCAGGGCACAGAGCTGGGAATAGCCCGTGACTGAGGCCCCAAAACAAAACTAAACAAGAGCAAACCCGACTCTGTTTAGCTGCACGGTTTCCTGTCGCCCCTGGGCATTCCCTGAACCTGATGGGGTTCACACTCCAGTCAATCAGCTGCTAGTGAAATGACTAAGTTTAAAACCCAGCTCAGTGCCGTCTTGTCTACGTCCCAGAGCTCTGACAGGCTGAGCCCCACCAGGCCACCTCTCAGGACTGTGTCTGACTCATACCTGCTTCTAACAGAGAAGCGACCATCAGGGGAGCCCAGCCCGGTTTCTCAGTGGCTTTCAGCCTGCTGCACTCCAGCGGAAGGAAAAGTTACCACCTGCTTATCAATCTGGGGCACTTCAGAAACACATTTCAAGAGAGTTTCTTTTGGGTTCTCTCAGACGCCATGAGATTGAGTCAACAGAGTGTGGCGAAGTCAACAGACACGGGCCATAAAGCAGCTCCCTCAAGGACGCCGCCAAGAACACACGGCTGGCCGCAGAGTACCCTTGCCAAACCCGGCTTGCCATGTCCAGTCCTGCTACAATTTCCTGTTTTCAGGCTACACATGTGCCCCATGGCCGGGTTGGGCCAGAGAGGCGTGGCGTGGTTTTCTCCTTCCTTTGCAGGATTTTAGAATCAACAGCAGCCTTTTCACCGAGTCTTTGAAACATTCCGGGTCTTCAGATGACAATACTCTAGATCCGCTTCCCACTCTGAAAGGTTTTCCGAGAGGCGAGAGTTACAGAAGGCCCGAATCGTAAGGAAAGGAAAAGCAATTCTGATGCCCCCTTCCTCTAGAGACAGAGCACTTAGGGGCCTAGAGCCGCAGGTCCCTAGAGCCGTAGTCCCTAGAGCCGCCAGGCCCCTAAGTGCCCTGTGTGGGAAGGTGGTGTCTCTCTCCCTCCTGCCCTCCCCAGGATGGCTCAGCCTCCGAAAAGCACTCATCTGAAAACGTTTAAGCAGACAGAGCGAAATGCACTCCTCCAGAGCCTCCTGACACATAATCAATATCCCGTTAAGCACACATGTCTCTATCTTGCATTAACCTTGCGTTTCCCGTGACTTCAGAGATGTTTGCTGGGCTGCGTCTCCAAATCTTTTCTAATCTGACATCATTCCATAATAAATACATCATCACAGAGACACAGGCGTGACACGCACAAGGCAGCTCTCGGGGCGCGTGCAAATGGGACAGAACATGGTATGTGGTCTGTAAAGCACCATCTCCGAGGTGATCTCAAGACAGAATACAGAACAAACCCCGTCAGAGCTGCTCCAGGGTTGGAAAGGTAACTGTAATGCACGGGAACCTTTGGGACTTGGTTCACCTACAGGGTCTCCTGCCCTCATTTCAATCATCCCGTTAAAACAATACCAACAAAACCAACCTCCTTCTCCCACCTCAGGCCCGTATTAGGGAGCTGCAGGCTCGTGTATTTCTGCACCATCTGTCGCTAAACCCCCAGGTAAGGCATCTTACAACAATGTAAACTAGAACTTCTGCAACCCAGCCTGTCCTTTTGCAGAAGTCAAGCCCCCTCTCACCTGATCTCTCCTGTCTCTAAGAGGGACATTTGAGACCACTTTCAATTCCTAGATGAAGGAGAGGACTGAATCGGGGTACCTAACTGGTGCTGCCATCTGGTGTGCCAAGACTTGCAAATAGCCACACACACTTCATTTCTGTAGCTTTCACTAGGTAGAAATGCTTATCCCATTTTTGCAGATTGCATCTGAGCCCAGAAGAAAATAAACACATGCCAATCATGAATCTTTGAGGAAGACAGCATGTTTGGAGAAGCTGGGGCTAGACCGGGAAGAGGAAATGCCTTTGGTGGGCTGTGGATTGGCAATGGTGGAGCCCATGCCAATGGACTCACACACATCTGGGCTCCATCTCAGGATGGAGCCTTGAGATATTGAGAGACCTATGCTGCCCGGCCTCTAATCAGGCCTCCCTCAAAACTGTCTCTCAAGACATCTGCTCTAGAGGGTCCAATCCCTCACACCTCTCAGAGGCACCGGCTGGGCCTCACTCCAAACTGAGGGAGGGAGGCCGGGCTGACTCTGCCGTAAGACCCCAAACTCCCACCCCCTACTGCAACTGACTCAGGTGCAGGCTCTGGGGCGGGGCAAGTAAGAGGTCCCAAGCTTGACAGGAGTACAGAGCAGAGCGCCCCGGCTCCCTCAGAAACAGAAGAGCGCAGTGGGCAGCCTGAAGGGGGACAGGGGTGGAGTTCAGCGGGCCTGGTCCTAAGTGGAAACTGAGGCAGCATTTGCAAAGTCACCACAGCAAGTGTCCCTGGACACTCCCTCCCCCAACAGTGCTCTGCATGGGGCACTGAGAGGGAACTAGGTTTGGTTCTCTCAAACTATCATCACCATCACCTCCAGTCAAAATATTCGTATCATGATAACCCCCTAAATGTATGTATGGCAGACCACAATATGTAAGAGAAGGGAGAGGGGGATGTTACCTTGCAAATGCTGAATCTGTGATTGTTATCTGTTGCAATGGCCCAGGAATTTGCAAATGCCCAGTGATTTGTGCTTGTACCCCCTTCTACCCGATTATTGTATAAAAGGCTTAAACTGTGCTCAGTAAAACATACTGCTATCCAGGAAAAAAAATACCTGCTTATAGAGCCAGGTGGGGGGGGAAGGGAATCTGGGGACACTGGTGGTGGGAAATGTGCACTGGTGAAGGGATGGGTGCTGCAACATTGTATGACTAGAAGACTAGAACCTAATCGTGAACAGCTTTGCAAATGTCTATCTCACGGTGTTATAAATAAATAATGAAATTAATAATAAATAAATAAATGCTTTGAAAATATTCGTTTACCCATTGCATTCATTTGTAGACCTGAGAGGAGGAACAGACCGCCAAAACAGTACTCTTCATGACTGATATATTTTCTCTCTCTCACTGATATATTTTCCCTTCTCCCAGATGGGCCTGGTACTTGTGTCACGCTGCTTCTATTCTCCCTTTCTCCTTCTACCTTTTCTCCTCCTTTGCCTCCCAAGCAGTACCACTGAGCAACAAAGAGCAGCCACTGTTTACTGAAGGTCTGCTGTGAGCCAGGAGCCCACAAGAAGGGAATCCTAACATGAGCTCTCTATCAGACTGCATGTGCCCTGTGAGGGGAGCAAGAACTATTCCCACTCTCCAGAGGAAGAAACAGAGGCTGAGAAACCAGTGTGATTAAAATCCTATCCTGCCTTGCTTCCAAACTCCAATTACGCACCACTGGCCTTCCATGGGAGGCGTGAAAGCTAACCTAAAAGCAAGAAGGCCTCGTTGCCCTTGAGAAAACTCGAGTCCTTGACATGTTTATAGAACCAGGTCGGGGAGACTGACACTGAGATAAGGGCAAAGCATGGTGGAAAAAAAGTCTTGGTTTGAATTTTTCATTTCCTTCCACGTCCTTGGAGCTCCCTGTCAAGCAAGCAAAAGGCATTAATCAGGGGGTTAGAACAGGAAAATGGTCCATGAGAGCCTAGACCAGCATGGCTCCCATATGTTCCAACTGGGGCACAGGTGGAAAAAAGCATCAATTGGGGGCGGGAGGGGCGCCATAGTCACAGCAGGAAACTAGGGAGTCACAGAGGAGAAAGGCTGAGAAACACTGGTCTAGACATCCACCCTCAAGACCGGCTGGCAGAATGGTGCTGCCTATCCTGGAAGGTCTCCGAATGGGCACTGCCCCGTTCAGTACCGCCCAGGCTCTCTGAGAGCCTCAATAAATATTCACCAGCGAAGCCAAGCACAGGCACAGCAAAAGCACACGGGACGCAAAGGACTGCTGCTTTATTTTTAAAGTCTTTCAAGACTGTGTGAGGTGAAACGATTTGATAAGAGGAAAGCATACTTGGAAAGATAGTGAAACACATCATGCACAGATATTTGTTTCAGTGCCAGAATACATTGGCTATAAAAAAATTAGATTAAATGTGGGTGGGTCACAACTTTCAGGGTCTTCTGCAGCTTTCCCACCCCCACCAAATAAAAACAAAGAGTTCTACAAAAGTGATGATTCAGAGAAATTGGCTGAGCCCTGCTGAGCTCTCGCATCATTCGCTGGCCCTCCCCTGACCTAGAATAACTTGATCTTTGTGACAGTACATTAACTGTCCAGGCATTGCCATGGCTCTGGCTAAGTGGCAATATTTCTCAGAAAATGCTAAGAACTAATGTATTTTTCATGAACACATAATAAATGGGATTTTTACTTTCACACACAATAAATGAAATAATTTATCTGATGAATGGCCTTGGAGGTTAGGCTCTTTGTGTGACATGTTGGGTAGCAAACGCTTGTAGTTTCACTTGGCATATAAATTCACAGACAAATGTGAGCTATGTTTTTTGTCTAATCATCTAGTGTTATTTTCTCAGCAGCTCTTAGCAATGAAAATATTACCTAGTACCCTTTTCTTTTGCAAGTTCCACGCTGGAAAAGAACTCTTGAATGTGCTAAAGAATTCATTGCCTGCTTTTGAAACATCAAGACTTTCTTCTGAAAACAAGGCACATACTCAAAAAACCCAGTTTGTTTTTAAATATTTTAATAGTGTAGCCAGCTGCATCAAGAACTAAATGTGTATTATGTCCAATCACACAATGCGTACTCTACTTTGATCATTCTATCGAAAGATGGAAAGATGAAATTTTAAATGTTATGTAAGTTATATTGTATACATGCTCTCCTTTGCAGGAATCAAACAGAAAACTTGCTTATTCTCTAAACACATGAGAATATAGGTAAGCAAACAAACAAGTTGAGGAAAATACTCACTACTTGATCCTATTTAAATACTGCCCTCAGGTATTGAATAAGAAGCCTTTCACATTTTCTTAAAATAATCCGAGGTGTCTGTATTTATGCCTTTGAATTTTCAGCATATTTTTAATATTTAGTGTTCTTAAGTTAATTATGTGTGATATTTTCACAAGAAATGCCAAGTCCTCTTTCTGAAAACTCTGAGAGCTTATGTAAATTACTAGAAAGAAGAGCAAACCTTAAGAACTAATCACAAACAGCCAATATCCAAAAATGATTGGTCATGTCCATAATTATGGACAATGGAAAATCTGACCTTGACTGGACCCTGGCTTAAGAAAATCAGAAACTCTAAAAGATATAATGTGAATGGAAACAAGACAGGTATTATAAAATTTCTGTTAATTTCCTTAGTCGTGATAATGGTTCAAATGACTCAAGAAAATCTGAGAACTGGCATGAGATCATTTAGGGGAACAAAATGTCTTTTTGTATGAAACCAACCAAATACCAGAAACTGATAAGTGGCCCACCAACAAGTGAATATTTATAAGCAGATAAAAATATTATAAGCAGATAAAAAATATGAAGCAAAGGCTGAAGTGATAGTACAGCAGGAAGGGCATTTGCCTTACATGTGGCTAACCTGGGTTCAATCCCACACATCCCATATAGTCCCTTGAGCACCACCAGAAGTAATTCTTGAGTGCAGAACCAGAAGTAGCCCCTGAGCATCACCAGGTGGGTGGCGTGCCCCCAAAAGAGAAGAGATATAAAAAGGAAATACGGCAACATATCAATAACAGCTAATCTCAGTGAAGGAATTTCAGGTGCTCATTATGTCATTCTTTCAACCATTTAAGTTATCTGAACATTTTCACAATAAAAAAGTTGCAAAAATAAAAAATTTTTTTTTAAGTTGCAAAAAGAACAGTCATTCTCATTTAAGTCTCTCCATTGACACTCGGAACCAAACCAAGTACGAGAAAATATTGCCCTGCATAAAGCGCACTGTCCAGTAGCAGTTTCTCAGGAGAATCAATTTTCCACCAGCCACCCAGAGAAACAACGGCAGCATGTCTAGCAAGATCCCAGGAAGCACCTCTTGGCATAGAGCAAAGACCTGAGGAACCCAGAAGGTAAACCATGCTGACCTCTGACCTGACAGGGTAACCTGCGCTTAGAGGAGGGTTAAAAATGGCGCCACACAGCCTGGGGCCTGCCAGCAGCGAGGACCTGCAACCTTACCAAGCTCCATTTTTCTGGCACTAGCATATATGAACTTCGCTCTAAATGAAACGCTTGAGACATCAGCTCTCTGCTTTGTCCAGTGAACTGGATTCCTATCTTCCCATCTCTCTATTCAATAAAACAGACTGCCAAAATTCAGCATTAAGCTAAAAAAATAAAATCAGAACTACTACCTTAAACACTTGACTTAAAATTCATAAAAGATCAAATAATTTAAGAAATTTTAGAGAAAAAAAATCTATAAGCACTCCATTTAAACATTCACAAAGTAGTCAAGAACTCAGGTTTATGAAGGGAACACAGTAGCAGGACAAGTCCTATTTACAAAGAGAGCCTTTGTTTTTCAGGTGGAAATCTCAACACTTCTGGGCACTGGCTCACTGCTAAGTCAGCGTGCAAACCAGCCAGACATTGCCTGCTACAGAATTTGATATTCTTTTTTAATTGGACTAAACTGAACTTCCAAGAGGCCCAGTACAATCAAAGACTGGTCTTTGCACCCTTTTGCTCCTGACTTTTGAATTTGATTTTCTTTTCCTAAGGCAGTTCTTTACTTATCTACATGTGCATACGCACTCATATATAAATATAGTTGTCTGTGTATTATATCTATTCTGTTCTAAAGTTTTCTCACCTCTTCTTTTTCTTATTCCCTCCCCCCCTCCCAATTCCTCTAGGCCTATTGGGGTCTCACAGGCACTGTTACAGCAGGATTAAACTCCAAGCATGGAACTATAAAGGATTTGATGTGGTCCATAAAGCCTGATCGATTCAGGCCTCAGGCTGGCATAGTTACAAGAAGAATAGTTCACTTTCCTTTAACCAAAGAGCAATTATCCTATTTATGGGTTGAAGGGGCCCTTTCCCTTCTAGTTACAGCCTCCTGCCTTTGATCTATAACCAGTCAGATACTGCTACCCTCTGAGAGGAGCAGGAGTCCAGGAGGCTGGAATCTTTTGGTCCCCATTACCCCAAGTGATGAATGCAAACAGAGGTAAGGGCTAGCTCTGGGCCTCCCTTATCCTAGAAAGTTCTGAGTTCTGTTGGATGCTCCTATTCTCCGAGGGCTTAAAAAGTTGCTATATGGGGTCTGAGGAATGAGTACAAAGGTTTAAGGTGCTTATTGACTAGCAGAAGGCTGTGACCTCACAGCCCTAGTTCCATTCCCAGCACCAAAGACGGTCTCCCTGCACACAGCCAGGGGTGGCCCCAAAAACAAAGAGAGAGAGAGAGAGAGAGAGAGGAAGTTTTAGTCAAGCACTAAGTAAGGGCCCTGAAGAAAATACAAAAAATCAAACAACAAAGAGGGGAGAAAGAGAGAGAGACAGAGACAGAGAGACAGAGAGAGAACACATTCCATTGATTACCAGATACTGGCTGGAAAATATGCAATAACATCCTGCCATGAATGAGGCCCAAATTATCATGATCCTCCACATTCACTTTTTTTTGCATTTTTTGGGGTCACACCCAGTGATGCTCAGGAATTACTCCTGGCTCTGCACTCAGGAATTACTCCCAGCAGTGCTCGGGGGGACCATACAGGATGCCAGGGATTGAACCAGAGTCGACCACATGCAAGGCAAATGCCCTCCTCACTGTGCTATCGCTCTGGCCCCTTCCACGTCCACTTCTAAGGAGCCTGAATGGCCCAGCTTCCTAAAGCCTAGAGAGAACAAACCACTGATCACAGTCCAGCCAAAGGCCAGGCCAGCCAGCCATCCTCTGTACTGCCAGGCTGGGTAAGTCCCAAAGATAAACCAGGATGAAGAGGAGATTTGACCATCAGAGGCAAAAGTCCACTGGGGCATGGAAGTTGTGGCAGTCAGCAGAAATGTCCCCTCCCCGCCTGCCCCACAAAAGCACACTGGCCAGTGCTCAACCCTGTTCCCAAGCATTCGTGTCCTTGCCTGTCCATGGGGTTACAATTTGCATCAATTAAACCACACCCAGGTGTGAGCCGCCAGTGGTACAGTCGGAATCGATGTCCTGAAGAAGGTATGTATGCATCAGAAACTCAGAGCAGACCTAGCCCTGTGTAAATGCCATCCCCTTGCTGTTATGGCAGGGTACAAGCACGCCTGCAGAAAAACCTGCCAAAGGAAACACCTGCCCAGATCCCTGCCGAGAGACGTGCAATAACTGGCAAGAAATACTCATGGCTCCATTCCCTGGCTTTCCCTGTAAAGCTCCATGATCTCAGAGAAGACCAAGTCATCAGGCGCCTTCCCTAGCAACGGGGTTCAGAAAGTCACAGGATGGCAACCTGGGGATACTGAAAATGGAAACTTGACAAGTGATTCTCTCAAGTGCAGGGAAAGTCACACTGCTGAATATGGGAGTTCTGCAGCTGCTAACGAAAGGTACCTCAGTCTGCACCCTGACCCCCCAGACAAAACACAAAGATGAAAAAAAGAACCTTCCAGAACACCTTAGAGAGAGACAAATGGGCAATGCCATAAAGAAATTACTGGAGGCCAGAGTGATAGCAGAGCAGGTAGGATGTTTGCTTTGCATGCAGTCGACCCAGGTTTGATCCCCGGCATCCTATATGGTCCCCCAGAGCACTGCCAGTAGTAATTCCTGAGTGGAGAGCCAGGAGCAACCCCTGAGCATCTCTGGGTGTGACCCCAAAAACAAATAAATAAATAAATAAATTACTGGCCATGGGCACACCTGGGTGAGTCACCTGGTCAGAACAGGCAGAGCCTCTGTGGCTCAGTCCTGGCCCGGTATTGACAATACTTACGCATTACAATAGGGCTTCTTCTCGTAGCCTTTGTAGTTGTTCATGTTGAGAGCCATCTTGCAGACTTCACAATGGAAACATCCTTTATGCCAATACTGAAAAAGAAAGAAGTGCCCAATGTTTTAGAACAAGTTATTTCCAGAATGGGTACAGAAGCCTAGTAGCTTTTTGTTGTTTGGGTTTGGTTGCTTGCTTGGTTTATTGTTTTGGGATTTGAGGGGGAGAGAAGAACACCAGGCAATACTCAGGGGTTACTTCTGGCTGAGCTCAGGGATCACTCTTGCAGTGACCATACAGGGTCCTAGGGATGAACCCAGGTCACCCACGTGCAAAGTAAGCACCTTACTGGCTCCAGAAGTGCGAAATCTCGAGTGCCCCAGTGTGAGGAAAGGAAAGAAAGCTGGGCTGTGTCTTTCTGGGGTGTTAAATTCACCGCACCCAGGCTCAGATGGGAGAAGAGCCAGGCTCTGAACCACGCTGCCCTCAGATGAGCAGCAGGAGCAGGAGGCTGAGCTGCGGTTGGAGGAGCAGGCAGCTCCAAAAAGTGGTCTCCACGGCGCCTGAATTCCGCGCATGATTCCATCCCGAGAGGGCAGGAGGCCGACCGTGTCACAAACACTGCGTGAGCCCGCATGCATCCCTGGGTCGACTGCCGGAAAGGGACCCTAGTCCCTGAGACGACTCGAGGGTATTGGGGGCAGCCGAGGGAGTGGAGCGGGTGTTACACGCTGCTCTAAGGAGGCTTCTGGATGGCCACTCGATTTCTCGGGCACGCCTCCGGCTGGTTCCAGTAGTCACTCAGCCCCGGGCACGTCTGGCTCTCTTGCGGGCACGGCCCGAGCAGCCCGGGTGCGGCTATGGGTCCTGGAATCCCTGGAGCTGGAGGCTCAGCACCTCGACTGGGGTGGTGGGGGGTGGCAGGGGGGTGGTTTGAGGCTGTCGGGCGAGGATGATTCTTAGCAATGCGGCAGCAGCCTCCGGGTGCCACCGTCATTACTATCTGCCTGTGCACCTCGTCACCGTCCTGGAGATTCCAGCGGGTGGGGAGGTGCCCGGAGGGTGGCAGAGGGCGCAGAGCAAAGAGGGGCAGGAGTGGACGGCGGCTCGACTCCGACTCCCCGCAGGTCCCCTCCCAGGGTGGCCGTAGCCTGGGCCCCCCCCGGCCCGCACCGCACTGCCGAAGCGGGCGCAGCCCCGCACCCAGACAGGAGCCTCCCCAGTTCCCACGGCGCCGGGGCCGGCGCGCTCTGGGACGCGCCCGCGGGCGTCTTCCCGGGACACCCCGGGCTCCCGCAGCCGCTCGGGTCTCCCCAGCTCGGGCGCCCAAACTTCTGGGAGCAGGTGCAGTGCGGGCCCCTCACTCACCTTATCCAGGCAGTTGACTTTCTCGGTGGGATACACGACTTTCCGCAGCGGGCGCACTGGGGGTTCATGGTGGCGGTGCCCGGGGGCGGCGGCGGCGGCGACTGAGGCTCCGCGGAGCCGCTGTGACATCCCCCGCGGGCCCCCGCACCGCCTCTGGCCGGCGGGAGCGCGGCGGGTCCCTGGGGCGAGCGGGCGGCGCGGCGAGCTGGGGGCGGCGGGGGCCTGGCCGGGGGCGGCCGCGCTCGCTCGCGCTGGGGCTCGGCTGGGCTCCGCTGCGGCTCGGGCTCGGCGCCGCGCGCTCTGCGTCGCTCGCGCTCCAGGTACCGGTGACTCACGCCGTCTCCCGCGCCCCCCCCCTCGCGCTCACTCGCTCCCCCGCCTCGCCGCCGCGAAGCCAAACCCACCGGCGCGCCTCGACCCTGGAGGCAGAGAACGAGCACGTCGGGCACCCGGGGAGGGAGGGGGTGCGGGGCAAGCGGGGGCCGGGCCCCGGGAAGCTGCTGGGCGCGCCGCGGGCTGCCACGGCCACCGGCGGGCGAGCCTGGGGCTGCGGCTGCAGTCAGGGGCGGCCCGTGGGCAGCTGAACAGCAACGCGATTGGAGACCCCTGGGGATGGTGGCTGGGGATGGGGAGTCACACCCTAGCACCCCCGGCCTTTCCTGCCTCCCCGCTTCTGACCTGAGGGGAGGAGCACCCTTACTGGCAGGCTGCTGGTTGCTGGGACGCTCGAGCCCCCGCAGTGCCAGCCCGGCCGGCGGGCAGCGGCACCCCCGCCCCACGAGGGGCACAGTTCCAGGTCGGGCTGTCCGGGCCTCTCGAAAGCTGCCCCCCGCGCCTCGGGAGCTCCGAGACCCACCGGGAACCAGGGATCACGTCCCCGAGGGCGAAGGCGAGGGCAGCGTGTCCGTTGCCACACGCCTCTAGTGGGCGAAGCGTCCCCGCGCCCCCTGCCGGTTCCCTGGAGCCGCGGGTGGACGGGGGTGGTCGAGGGGGTGGGGAAGAGTCGGGTGTCGCCTGCTCCCCCACCCTGACATTCCGTCCCATCTGGGTATTTTTAGGCTTTTCTGGATTCATAAGTGGCGTTCAGTGTATGGTGTCTGTGTGTGTGTGTGTGTGTGTGTGTGTGTGTGTGTGTGTCTCCATTAAACCCCATAGAATCTGCGTAAAGTTATTCCTGCATGAAGGAAAGCAATTGCAAACCCAAGTCCCGCCGTCTGCACAGAGCCAGAAAATCACCGTTTCCAGGCGGAGAGTAGGATGGAGCCAAATGCCCCTAGAAGCGTGTTTTAGATTCCCTAAGCTCTCGGGGTGCTTGGGCTGGCTTGATCCGAGGCGGCAAACGGGAGCTACACTGCGCAGTTTAAAGCGCCGCCCTGTCATTCCTGCCCACGTGACTGTGGGCCAATACTTTGCCTCGCTCCAGGCCTCTGTTTTTTAATCTACAGAATGGGGGGTTACTAGCTGCAGAAATTCTCCTTCTCGGGCCTGCAGAGACTGAAGTGAGTCAGCAAGTTCCTAAATGCTAGAAAGGTGCTATAGGTCCCATAAGCAGGAGTCAGTGGGGTCACAGGAGGTTGGTTTTAACAAATAAGCAGACACTCTGTGTTGCTATGAAGACTCAGTCAATGCCTTGTAGCAGCTAGTGACTGCTGTGGCTCCTTTTAAAGAAATTATAGGTGCAGCACCTCCTGAGAAGGAGAATTTGGTTTCTGAGCCTCTTGGCCAGACTGCACAGCTAAAATTAAATTCATCACCACCCATGTGTGTTGTACTTTCCAAAAAGTAAAGGTTGGTAATAGGTCCAAGGCAGCTGCAAGACAAGTAAGTTCTGAGGGTCTGATATCAAACACGGCTGCCATATTTGGCACTGTATTGTATAACTGAAATATCCTGAGTAAAACTTAAATGTTCCCTGGTTCCCCTCCCCAAAAAAGAAAAGTTAGGTGATGAATGCATTAACTAGATAAGCAAATTCTTTCAAAATCGACATTGCAAATCAGTAGGTTGTACCCATTAACTACCTTATGATTTTATTTGTCAACTATGCCCCAGAACAGCTGAGTACAGGAAAATGTTCTTTGTACAGTTTGAAAGAAAGAATGGGGGTGGGAAAGGAGGAGAAGGAAGATAGGAAAGGAGGCCAGAAGAGAGGGGAGGGAGGAGAAAAGAAGATAAAATCCCTGGAGGAGGGGGAAATGGTATTTATGTGATCACCTGAAAGGCAGCAATTGTTTTTATCAATTATATTTTCATTACTGCTGCTCAAGAAATATGGTTTAAAAATCTTATTACCAGGCCGGAGCGATAGCCCAGCAGGTAGGGCATTTGCCTTGCACGCAGCCGGCCTATGCCGGCCCGGGTTCGATCCCCGGCATCCCATATGGTCCCCGAGCACCGCCAGGAGTAATTCCTGAGTGCAGAGCCAGGAGTAACCCCTGAGCATCGCCGGGTGTGACCAAAAAAGCAATAAATAAATAAATAAATAAAAATTAAAAAATAAAATCTTACTACCTTTTAAATAGTAAGGATCAAATTCTGATGTTAATACGGACCTAGCCAGTAGATCTTTTCACTGTCACTTTTTTACCTATCACCATGCTCAGAGCAGCTGGTACTAAACACATGTATGTTGAAAGAAAAGCATGGATAAAACAAATGAATCTGTTAAAATTGGAATTGACTGTGATGTATTTTCCTCCCCAAAAATAAACAATGTGTGCTCAGAATTACATTTTCCTCTCCTGTCTGTTTCTTTTATTGTTTTCATATTCTACAGTGAGCCAACTTCTGAATTCCTTAGTTGCCTTTTTACTGAAGTCAGAGAAGTTTAAGACCATCTGTCTTGGGCCAGAGAGATAATACAGTGGGTAAGGCATTTACCTTGCATGCGGTCCATTTGGGTTCAATCCCCAGCATCCCATATGGTCTTTTGAACACTGCCAAGAGTAACTTCTGAGTGCAGAGCCATAAGCAACCCCTGAGCATCTCCAGGTGTGACTCAAAAGGAAGAAAAAGATCTGTCTTTTAAATATACTTTTTTATTTCAAAATTCAAAGTCCTAAAAAACAGAGACTTGGCAAAAACCTGTAATCTTGGTCCAGCCTTCCTCCTCCTTTAAGCAACAAATGAGTTAATCATCTACTTAGGGGAAACTTTGCTTTCCATGGCTCTTTGGCTCTTTCATGAGACTGACCAAAATACCCTTCTTTATAGTAACTAAACCCCAGCATCTCTACTTCAATGTAAATCCCTTTCTGCTGGCTTGGACATCCAGAGAGTTCAAGAATAATTGTCCATAAAAGTATTTTTTAGGGCCTGGGGAGGTAGACCCAGTGATCAAACACATCCAATGCACACCAGTCCCCGAGTTCAATCCCAGGCAACTTGTAACCCCAGGACACCTCCAAGGATGACCCCTATAAAAAGTAAAACATTTCTATGCTGATACAGTCACATTTTTCCTTGGCTAAATCTTTAATGCCATCTACTATTTTACCTCTGTGCTGCAGGACATCTAAAAGCCTAAAAGCCTCTGCATCTGCCCTGGATTGCCTCCTGCAGATCACTTTGTAGATAGGGGGTAGTTTAAATGTGGCAGTTTATCTGACCATGTATTCTGTACTGGCTGGTATAAATATTCTCTCATGCTACCACAATCATCGTGGGACTAGCTAGATCTTACCAGCATATTTGCCTGGCCACGTTGGATGTCTAAGTAATTAGACCAGAGAGAAATGCTGTTTGCCTCCAAGCAAGCAAGCATGGCCATCTTGGCCTACACGTGTCTGGGGTTCTAGCTGGGAATCCTAAGCACCGGGTTTTCCTATTGCTGATTTGTATGCCTGAACCTATGATAAGTAAAGCCTTTTAAAAACTGCATCGAGGGCGGAGCGATAGCCCAGCAGGTAGGGTGTTTGACTTGCACACGGCCGGACCATGCTGGCCTGGGTTCGATCCCTGGCATCCCATATGGTCCCCCGAGCACCGCCAGGAGTTATTCCTGAGTGCAGAGCCAGGAGAAACCCCTGAGCATTGCTGGGTGTGACCCAAAAAGAAAAAAATAATAATAAAACTGCATCGGATTCCTGAGTCTTCATCCATTCCCCTCCAGCTTCGGAGGTAGAAGGGAACTTGCTTCCTGGCACTGTTGAGGACCCTGGCGGCGCCCCTGACACCTCTGGAATCTGTTTCTACTGAAACTGTCAATGCCTAATAGTCATCTTGACTGTATAAGCTACCTAAATCGAACTGCATAAATTAAAGCTTTTTTGAAAGTAATTTATATTGCAGAAGACCTCCAAGGAGGTTTGACACACATTACCTGGAACAACACAGATTGTGATGGATTGTATTCATCACTGTTCAGTTGGTGGCTGTAGTTGTTCTCCTCCAGCTTGGTAACCATTCTTGGAGACTCTGGGATTGATCTATGTCACTCACTTTGTTCCATGAATGTGGGCACATATGACATGTCCAGTCATAAAAGAACCTTTCAGGCACTTCAGACTTTTCCACCAACACGTGCTTTGACACCTAGCAGTAAGAGCAGTAGATACCGGAGCTGGTATCTACTGCTCTCCACCTCTTGTCACAAAAAGAGAAGCCCTGTCTTGCGGGTAGAGACCAAGTGAGTTCAAAAGGCCAGCCAGGACCTCAAGACCAGATTAACAGAGCAAGACGAGTTCGAGCCCAGGTGGGCAGCTCCCAGAGGTGGGAATCACCGGGAATTCGGTCAGATGGAGCTGGGGTCGGCCCTTCCCTTCTCCATTTTGTCTGAGCCCTGTGGTCCCCCCCAGGAGCTGCCCTGGGACAACCAACCATAGCATGCAGAGCCTCAAACGAAGCTGGGGAAGCTGGAACTTGGCTCTCCCCAGGCTCAGCTGACCATGGGGCCCCCCAGGAGGACAGATGGGGTTTTGGAGTGGGCCCATCACCTCTGGGGGTCTCAGAAGCAGCCAGATGAGACTCACCCACCACATTAGCCACCATTTTCGCTGTCCGGACACTGCAGCACATCAGAGTCTGCCAGGGAGTGACGCTGACCTCAAGACCAGATTGACAGAGCAAGATGAGTTCGAGCCCAGGTGAGCAGCTCCCAGAGGTGGGAATCACCGGGAATTCGCCAGATGGAGCTGGGTCGCCTCCCTCCCTCCATTTTGTTTGATCCTGGTAGCCCCACCCAGGAGCTGCACTGGGGTGACCAGCCATAGCATGCAGAGCCTCAGACTCAGCTGGGGGAGCTGGAACTCGGCTCTCCCCTAGCTCAGCTGACCATGGGGCCCCCAGGAGGACAGATGGGTTTTGGGTGTTGGGCCCATCACCTCTCAGGGGTCCCGGAAGCAGCCAGATGAGACTCCCCCACCACATTAGCGGCCATTTTCGCTGTCCAGATGCTGCAGCACATTAGAGCCCGCCTGGGAGGGATGCTGACTCAAGACCAGATTAACAGAGCGAAACGAGTTTGAGCCCTGGTAGGCAGCTCCTAGAAGCAGGAAACACCAGGAATTTGTCAGATGGAGCTGGGGTAGGCCCTTCCCCTCTCCATTTTGTCTGAGCCCAGTAGCCACGCCCAGGAGCTGCCCTGGGGCCACCAGCCATAGCATGCAGAGCCTCAGACACAGCTGGGGGAACTGGAACTCCGTTCTCCCCTAGTGCAGCTGACCATGAGGCCCCCCAGTTGGACAGATGGGTTTTGGGTGTTGGTCCATCACCTCTGGGCGGTCCTGAAAACATCTAGTTGAGACTCACCCACCATATTAGCCGCCATTTTTGCTGTCTGGATGCTGACCATGAGGCCCCCAAGTCGTGCGGCCACTTGTGACCACGCGGTTCATCAAACTAGTGGAAACAGTTATGTCCTTTAATGTACTGCATTCTACAATGTGTAGGAAAGGTAGGCAGGAGGGAGAGATAGAGAGGAGAGAATATACAGAACCCGCCAAGTAGTTGGGGTGTGGGAGGGGAGGGGAGGTGGGGACATTGGTGATGGGAGATGGGTTTCGGTGGAGGGATGGGTGTTGGAACACTGGAACCAAAATTCGAACATGAGCATGTTGCAATTGTATGTCTAAAAGTGGTGTAATAAAATTTAAAAAAAATTAAAGGCAATAGAAACTAAAAAAAAAAGGTACACATGACAACCTCTTAATGAATGTATTGTAATCCACAATGTGGAAGGGGAGGAAAGGAGAAAGAGAGAGAGAGAAAGAGAAAAAAATAAAGAACCTGCCATAGAGATAGGCTAGGGAGGGGGGGAGTGAATTGGGGACATTGGTGGTGGGAAATGGGCACTGGTGGAGGGATGGGGGCTGGAACACTGTATGGCCGAAACCCAAACATGAACATCTTTGTAATTGTATATCTCACGGTGGTATAATAAAATATTTTTTAAAAAAATAAAAAAATTTAAAAATAAAAGGCCAGCCAAGCCCAGAGAACAGGAGAAAGCCTGGGCTGAACGGGAATCACAAACCATCACCACCACTGAATAGGGACCGGGTGTTTGTTACTTCAGCTCAAGCTAATACTCTGGTGGTGAGAATAAAAAAATAATTTTTCTAAGGTGTAATAATCTTTATTATATTCATAAGTATACACAAGATAAAAACCCATGAAAGGTGGTTCTATGAGAGCTATGAGCAAAACACACACACAGAAGAGTGTGGGTAGGGAGTACAAGATGGAGCACTTCTGTGGTGCATGTGTAGTTTTTTTTTTTAATTATGTCCATCACTCTAATGAGAGACTCACAGACATGGGCAGAGCTGCTACTGGCTCTCCCTGTGCCCAGCCGCTCATGAGGTGCCCGGGAGGGATGGCAGGTTCTAGCCCTGGCCCGCCACCCCAACAGAGCCTTGCAACAAGCCAGATGACCCCCCACTCCATGAGGGCCTCCATTTTCCACATCCGACTTCCCCCTCATCAGAACTCTACCCAGCAGACCAGCCTATCACAGCCCGGCTCGCGCAGTCGCACGGTTCATCAATAAATGCTGGACTTAGAGATGACTACAAGAGTATGCTACCCGCACGGCAGAGCCTGGCAAGCTACCCATGTCGTATTTGATATGCCAAATACCAGTAACAATTATAGACCTCATTCCCATGACCTAATGGAATGGTTTGAGGCTCTTTATGTTCCTGGAGCAAGCAGGTGCCCGTGGGCTCTACTTGCATGAGAAGGACATATGGAGATGTTACTGGTGCCCACTGGAAGCAAATCGATGATGAATGGGAAGACAGTGATACAGTGATACTCTAATAGAAGAATAAAATAAACACTCAGGCTACTCTGTTATGTATTATACATAACCATTCAGTTATGTAATTAGAAAGTCCTCTAGCCAAGCCACAGCTGGGTATGACTATGGGAAGTTCTCACCTCAGAGGCACTCTCAAAGGGTCTCTGACTTCCTGGATGACAGAACTATACTACGTTAGCAGAACTACCCACATTCACTGCCTTTTGAAATCCCTTCTAAGTTTCTAGAGGCATCTGGCCAACTGAGCATTTTATTACTCTGCTGGGTGTTAAGGTGCGGTTCTGGGCTTATACTTGAGAATTTGTATTTCTGCCCTTTTGTTACCCTTTGATTTCCTCTCAACGAGGCAGTTTTTAAAGGAATCAAATGTACCCAGATGTAATATTTTCAAACCATCTGTGCTTATCTTCCAAGAAATAGCACACCATTCACTCTACCAATTCTCCCCTCCAGTAAGACCCAAAAGCATTGTGTCAGCTGCCAAAAGAAGTTAAGTGAAGCTCCTCCTCTCTGCCCCCCCACCACCAAATCAAGTTGTTTGGAATCCTAAGCAAGTGCAAACATCAACACACAGCGATAGTCTTTTTTCCAGAAGAAAAAGGAATTTTCTACTTTATGAAAGAAAAGGAACTAATGGATTGAAGATTCAGTATGTGGATTTCTGTTTCGCAGAAAAACATGCTGTTAGATATTGAATGGCTGATAAAGCAGGGCTTATTGTTAATTAACTATTCATTCTCTCATTATACAAAGCATTATCAGGTACCTTCCATCTGTCTGACATTGTGTAGCATCGTGTGTTCTTACTAACGGGCTCAAGTTCACCATGGAAGCAAATTTCCCAGATAGCAGCTTTAGTAGGTAAAACTAAAAGGAAGTGGTTAAATTTTCATTTGATAGCTGCATATAAGGCCTAACCTAATGAAGCATTTCTCCAAACATCTGAGGCACTTGAGCAAAAATTATTTAATTTACTGTCATAATATCCCTGCAAGTCAATGGGAAATGTAAAATAAAAATATTAAAGAAATCCAAGATTCAAAAACTGCTATACTAACAGTTATTCTCATTCACCCATTCAACAAAACATACCTGTTGATGGGCAGTGTATTAGACAAAAGGGTGGCCATCAGGTAAAACGCATGATCTCAACCTAGAATAAAACCTAGTGGGAGAGGTTAAGTAAGCAAAGAACTACATAAGATTGATACATACCCCCAGTTTCCACGAAAGAACAGAAAATAAACTTCTTTCTTGCTTGTTGCTGTTGTTTTGGGCCATACCCAGTGGTGCTCAGGGTTTACTCCTGATGGGATCAAGAGCATATAGATAGGGGAAGCAGGAGTGATGGCACAGCGGAGAGGGCATTTGAGTTGCATGCGGCCCACCTGGATTCCATAACCATCTTATATAGTCCCCTCGTCACAACTCCACCCAGCAGACCAGACTATCACAGCCTGGATCATCGACACCCACCCTGCAGAAGTTTTTTTTCAATCCGGTCCAGGTATGCTGAACCAGAGACTCTCAGACATGGGCAGAGCTGCTCCTTGCTCTCCCTGTGCCCAGCCGCTCATGAGGCGCCCGGGAGGCATGGCGGGTTCTAGCCCTGGCCTGCCACCCCAGCAGAGCCTCACAACAAGCCAGACAAACCCCCTACTCCATGGGGGCAGCCATTTTCCACATCCGGACTTCCCTCTCGTCACAGCTCCACCCAGCAGCCCGGCTCCATGCGGCTGCTAGCGGCTGCAAGGTTCATCAATAAATGCTTTATTTAGAGGTGACTACAAGAGTATGCCACCTGCACGGCAAGCCTGGCAAGCTGCTCGTGTCATATTTGATATGCCAAATACCAGTAACATTTATATTAGGTCATTCCCATGATCTAATATAATGGTTTGAGGCTCTTTATGTTCCTGGAGCAAGCGGATGCCTTTGGGTTCTACTAGCATGAGACAGGACATATGGAGATGTTACTGGTGCCTGCTCTAGCAAATAGATGATGAACAGGAAGATAGTGATAGTGATAGTGATAGTGATAGTCCCCTGAGCACTGCCAGGACTAATTCCTGAGTGCAGAGACAGGAGTAACACCTGAGCATTGCTGAGTGTGACCCAAAAAGCAAAAAAATAAAGAGTTTACGAAGGGACCTAGATCTGGGTACCAACAAGATCAACAACACATGATTCCAAGTTCTGTTGACTAGAGAGTGTGGATAAAACACATTCACAGAGTTGACAAAAGTTGAATTGTTTTCCTTTATAGCAAATTAATTACTTGACTAATCTACTTGAGTTCCTGGAAATGAGCTGCATAAAGAAAATAATTTAGAGGACCAGAGCTATAGTTGAGTAGGTAAAGAGGCTTCCAGCTTCTATCCCTGGCACCACATAGTCTCCTGAGCTCAGCCAGGAGAGATCCCTGAGTGCAGAGTCAGGAGTAAGTCCTGAGCACTGCGGGTGTGACCCAAAATCATAATGATAATAACAATACTAATAATAGTAATAATAGTGATAACAATTTGGAGGCAAGTCTTCACTGTATCACTGTCTTTCCATTGTTCATCAATTTGCTCGAGTGGGCACTAGTAGCATCTCCATAAGTCCTGTCATAAACAAGTGTAACCTAAGGGCATCAGGCATCTGCTTGCTCCAGGGACAGGAAGAGCCCCAAACCATTCTTCAGGTCATGGAACTGAGGTCCATAATTGTTACTAGTTTTTGGCATAACAAGTAAATAAAACACGGGTAGCTTGCCAGGCTCTGCCATGTAGGTGGTATAGTCTCAGTAGAAGGAGCTCATCTCGAGCATTTACTGATGAGGCAAGTCTTATGAGGAAGGAAAGACCTATTCATGAAAATTACCAACATTTTTGTATTATTACATGTATTATCAACAAAAATAATCAATAATATTAGATTATTGATAGAGCCTCACAAGAAGCCAGAGGAACCCCCGCAGCCATTTTCAACATCCAGACTCCACAGCTCCTCAGAGTTACACCCAAGAGAAAAGCCGATCTCAAGCCCTGCTTGTCAGAGTCCCACCCTATAGCAAAGCCTATTTCAAGCCCAGGTATGCTTGAACCAGAGACACAGACACATGCTACCCATCTCTTCCCATTGTGTGCGGCCATGGTAAATGCACAAACTGAAAGCCTACCTACTACAGAGAGTACCCCCACCTGCACAGCAGAGCCTGGCAAGTTACCTGTGTTGTATTTGATATGCCAAAAACACTAACAATTATTGACCTCATTCCCATGAACTGAAAGAATGGTTTGAGGCTCTTGTGTTCCTGGAGCGAGCAGATGCCCTTGGGCTACACTAGCACTCGACAGGGACATACGGAGATGCTACTGGTGCCTGCTCCAGCAAATCGATGAACAATGGGAAGACAAGTGACAAGTGACGTGCATTATCATTTTTCAGTGGATGGCGGTTCATGGACAGATGCATTCCTGTTTTAAACACTCCAGCAGAAAGTGCCTCATAGACAATAACCTCAAAGAGAGCACAGGGGCCAGAAAGGTGGTACAGGGGCAAGGATCTTGCCTTTCATGTACCAGACCCCAGTTTGATCCCTGGCTCCATATGGCATCTAAATATAGCCCCAGCACTGCCAGCGTGGCTGAAGCTGTTCTTGGCTCTTTAGGCCCTGACCAGCTCTCCACCCTCCAGCCCTTACATTGAACCGCAAACTCAGCAGAGAATTACTGAGAGTGGCCCCAGGGCCTCCTGAGCACCGGCTTGGTAGGCCTCCCCAAAAACACCCTGATGTTAAAGACTAGTTTCTGCTCAGTGAGGCGCTGCAGTCTCACTCCCTTCTTTGCCGTGATTCATCAAATGAGGGAGCCAGACACCTGTGCCTGACACTTGCCACACATGCGCGGTACCAAGTCACCCGTTAGCAGTAAGTACCTGGGCAAGGCGTGTGCTCAGGCATGAGTAATATAAATTAATGGCATGAAAGGAACCGACTGGGGCCAGGGCGTTTGCCTTGCATGCGGCAGACCCAGGTTCAATCCCGGCATCCCATATGGTCCCCCAAGCATCGCCGGAGTAATTTCTGAGCCAAGAGCCAGGAGTAACCCCCTGAACATTGCCGGGCATGACCCAAAAAAGCATAAAAAAAAAGGAAGGAACCGACTACCTGGAGGTGGAAGGAGAAAAGAGCCTTTATTATATGGAAGGAAACTTGAGCTCCTGCTGCTGGTATAGCAGTTTCAGCCAATAAAAAATAGGTATTAACTCTCAAATAAACAAAACAGAGATGTAATGTTGTAAAAAATGTACCTCTTAAAAGGGTGCCAGGGGAACACATAATGCTAAAGAGTATTTAACAACATGAAAAGATGTTTCTGATATTTTGTTAAGTGAAAAGAGAAGGTTATAAAACCCTGCTTACAGATGTTCCCTATGATCTCATTTTTTTATTAATTTTATATAGGAAAATGTGCACAGAAAATGTTAAAAATAGTGTTAGCTACAAAGTCAACAGAGGTGGGATTGAGGTTGGCTGGCACTTTCCTTCTTTACTCTGCTTTCCAGATTCCATTCAAGTGTTCCACAACAAACATTATTTCAACAAGAGAACCCTTAGTGAAACATAAAGTGCTTTGTTTTTTTTTTCCTTTTTTGGGTCACACCCAGCCATGCTCAGGGGTTACTCCTGGCTCTTTGCTCAGGAATTACTCCTGGTGGTGCTCGGGACCATATGGGATGCCAGGGATCAAACCCGGGTTGGCCAGCGTGCAAGGCAAATGCCCTACCTGCTGTGCTATCTCTCTGGCCCCAAGTGCTTTGTTTTTGACATAAATGTCACATACTGCCCCGCCTCCAGCCCATTCAACAACCAATAAGAGTAGCTGCTCTACCTGTAACTCAAATGGCCTCACTTTTTTTGTTCTGTTTTGGAGCCACAATCAATGGTGGGCTTACACGAGGCTCTGTGATCTGATCAGAGATTAATCCTGATGGCTCAGGCTGGCTGCATTCGGGGAAGTGCCCTACCTGTTTACTACTCTCTAGTACCTCTCAAATATGTATATATGTATATATAAATGTGTGTATGTATAGATACATGTGTGCATATTACATATATGTATATATAATTTAGTAGTAATAATATAAAAAGGAAATATATGTGTATATGTATATATACACATATATTTCCTTTTATATTATTATACTTTTTAATTAACTTTATTTTTAATTTAAATTTTTTAATTGGATCACCGTGAAATTACAGTTGCAAAATTGTTCAGGATTAGATTTCAGTCGCACAATGTTCCAACACCCATCCCTTCCATCCCTTCACCAGTGTACATTTCCTACCACCAATGTCCCCAGTTTCCCTCCTCCTGCCTCCACCTCTATAGCAGGTACTCCCCTCCCCCCCCTCTCTCTCTTTCTCTAGTCAATGGTTAGAAGCCTGCCACAAGTGTGTGTATGTGTGTGTGCCAGGGGTGTGTGTGTGTGTGTGTGTGTGTGTGTGTGTGTTTAGGGGACGGGGATGAAGCACAGTTAGGATAAATTATTTTTAAAATAGTACCAATATTACTGTTTCATACTATAGTACCAATATTACTGTTTCATACTATAGTACCAATATTACTGTTTCATACTGTAGTGCTGCTCCCCATCATGCCATCCTTCCAGCAAGGGCCCCTCCCTACACCCTCCCCTCCCTGGCATCTGAGATCACAGTTATCTATCTACCCCAGGGCTGCCTCCTTAGCTCCAAGAGAGAGAAGCATGAACCAAGAGCAAGTTCGGTTCTCAGAACAGTTTCAGGGTGTGAGCTTTTGTTTTGTTTCGTTCACATTTGAAAGAATGTGCCTGGTAACACCCAAGCTTTTCATGCACAGACCCAGTTCCTGCTGCTCCCAAGGGCCCAAGGGTGTGGAGAAGTCATGGGCTCCCCAAGAATAGCTGGGTGGGAGCGGCAGAGAGAGAAATATGAGCCCCGCCCGCTGCAGGGACTCCTGTCAGGAATAGGCTCCTCAAAGCTCACCTCACACTAATCACATAGAATATCAACTTCTCTTTGTGTCCATCATTCTGGGGAAACTGTTCTCCAGCATGTGCATTGCTCTTAAAACACCCCAGCCATATATGCAGCAGACTCTGCTATTTGGAAAATTCCCATGTCTGACCTTTGCAGCCCTTCCATTTTGTCTTTTACTTTTCAGCATTTCAGCTGAAAATGGAAAATTCAATTATACTCCTGCTGCTGCCTGAATTCCCAGGGAAGCTCACTGAAGGCATCGCGTTTGTTCCATGGGGGCTTCTGCTTCTGATGAGAAGATGGCGTGCCTCCAAGTGTGTCTCCAAATTCTCACCATTCAATGAACAGTTAATGAAACAGTGACTTGAGTTTTATACTTCAGGTAAAATGCATGCACGTGTTTAAAACTTAACATGTACCAAAAACAAACACAAAAAATAAAACTTATGCATAGATAGATGCTACAGATATACTGAATATGAAATTGTAAAAGCAGACTATGCAACACAGAACATACGAAAAATCCTATCTAATTACTTCTTAAATAATATAATTTATTGGTAGAGATCATGCCTCAAATATGTGAGACTCTGGGTTGAAAAATTAGTTCATAAATCTATATCTGTATGAGATTTTTAAGTGTATCTATGTATTCCTTAGAGGATTTTACTTTTTGCTTTTTGGGATCACACCTGGTGATACTCAGGGGTTACTCCTGGCTCTTCGCTCAGGAATTACTTCTGGCAATGCTAGGGGGACCATATGGGATGCTGGGAATCGAACTCTAGTTGGCGCGAGCAAGGCAAACACCCTACATGCTGTGCTATCGCTTCAGCGCAGAGAAGATTTTTCTTGGTTTTCTTTTTGAGTTAAAAAGAAACTTTTCCAGTTTTTGGTTTCTTCTTTTTTTTTTAAATGATGTAATACATCAATTATACAGAAAATAATGGTAGGTAGCTTTATTTAATGTTTATTGTGTGTCTGGCACTGCCCTAAAAAGTTTTTTATAGGTTTTTTTCTAATCTCATTTAAACCCTACAACACCATATGGTAGGTGCTTTTGAGCTCCTCTTTTTATGTATTTATTTATTGACTGGTTGCTTTTTTTTTTGGGTCACACCCAGCGATCTCAGGCTCTGCACTCAGGAATTATTCCTGGCCATGCTCCAGGGACCCTATAGGATGCCAGGAATCGAACCCAGGTCAGCCGCAAGCAAGGCAAATATCACTCCAGGCCCTCGATCCCCTCTTTTAAAAGAGGAGGTGATTAAGACCCCAGAAGAGTCACTGGAAAGCTAACCAATCTCTCACTGCAGCTCACTCACAAGGGAGTGTTTTTGATGATCACACCAAGGTAGACCACTGATATGGTTTGACTCATACCCACCACATTTCTATCTATCTGCTTTGGGCTGCCTTTGATTATAATTCCTTTTATTTTTTTATGCCCATATATTTATAGTCATGACTACAATTCCTTTTATTTGCCTTTTCTGCCATCTCTTTTGAATGTTTTATGTGATTCTATTCTTTTCTTCTCTCTTAGAATATCAGTTATGCTTTTTAAAAAAACTTTTTAGAAGTTGCCCTTGAGTGTGCATCATACATATATAACAAGTCCACATCCTCTTTCAAGGAGTGTTCCCAGGTAGCACCAACAGCTCAGAGTCCTGCATTCCTGACTCTTCCCAATAAACTTGCAGTCCTTCACTTTTGCACAGACCATTCTCACCGAATATAGGCTGCCATTATTATTTTTGAACAATCTACTATCCACGAAATGAATGAGAAATAAGAAAAGCAAGTATTTCAGTTTGCTTTCCTATATTCCTTTTCTGGTGTATTTCTTACTTCACGGCAGATCTGAGCTTCTGACATATCACTTTCTCTTTCTCTCCTAGAGATTCTTTGGACATTTCTTGCAAGGAAGGTTCCACTAATAACAAATCCCCTCAATCTTTGGTCATCTGAGAAAGTCTTTATATCGTTCTTACTTTAGCAGGATAACCTCACTGGAAACTATACTAGTGGGGCTTTTTTTTTCTCTTTCTACTCTCTTCTTTTCATGACTTTTGTTTAGTTGGTGTTTCTGGGGACACCTCCCCAGCACTGCTGGAGGCCAATAAGGCTACACCTGACAGAGCTGGGGAAGCCATATTACTCTAGGGGTCAACCTGGGGGCTCTGGTCATACCATGCATGAGATCCAGCCCTTTGTGCTATAACCCCAATTACTGTTTGCTTGATTTCTAAAGAGAAGTCCCACATTATTCTTAACTTGCCTCATAGGTTAAGGTTTTCTGGCAGATTTTTGTATTTTCTCTTTGTCTTTGTCTACAATTTGAATATGATGATATATCTAACTATAATGCCAAATCCAGGCATTTATCCTAAAGTTCTCTGAGCTTCCTGGATCTGTAATTTACTGTATGGCTTTGTGGAAATAGTCCATCATTCTTGCTTCATATATTTCATTGCAGGATTTCGCCCAGTGGAATAGGGAAGAACAAAAACACTACCTCTGCAGCCGAGAAACAGGATTCATTTACACCGCTGGGCCAGGACAAGCTCTTGCTCTCACAGTCTGGGCTCTGAACAAAGCAGAAAATTTATACTCTATTAGTCCCATCTACATGATGGGATGTTCACTCTGAAATGCATACAAAGTGAAAAGCCAGGAACAAAGGTTTGGGAAGGAACAGGCAGGAGATTTGAACTCTGTGGAAGGGAGACCTCTGTAGCTAGTTGATGGAAACAAATGGATGATACCCTGTAGGGAGTGTTCCAGGGACTCCTGATAAGAGAAACAAATGGCTTGGAGTGTGGAGGATGGAGGAATCTTCCAGGAAGCGCTAACCGGGGGCTTTGTGCAGCATGTCTCAGAATGTTCTGGCCTCAAACACCCCTGGTCCCTCCCCAGTTTCTGCTCCCCCCTCTCATCAACTGTCAGTATCCCCCTTTGGGGGTTGCCTCAGAGTTCTTGAATATTTTTTGTGTCTCGCTTTCCTTTTTTTAGTTTTAGCAGAAACTAGCACTTCATGTTCTGTCAGCATTTCTTCAACATCTGATTTTTTTTTTAGCCATCAGCCAATCTATTGATAGGTCCATCAAAATGTCTTCGTTCCTGCTATAACTTTTTTATCTTTAGCACTTCATATTGAGTCAATCTTAGTCTTCATTTCTGATTATATTACCCATCTGTGCTTGCATGTTGTCTACTTTTTCCAAGAAAAAAAGTCCTTGACATATTAATCAGAGTTGTTTTATTGAAGTCCAAGTCTGGTGATTCTAGTATCTCTGCCCTTGTGCCTGGTGCTGAGGTTTGCTAGCTATGCTTTTCTGTCTTTGGTATGATTTACAGTTTTTATTGGAAGCTGGACATGATATCCAGGCCAAAGGACATGAGATAAATAGACCCGTGTAGTAAGGTCTCTCAACTGTACGTGGCTAGGAGTTAAACTGTGTTCCTCATTTGCTTTAGCTATAGGTGTCTAAGGCTCCTGGTGGTCTTGTTTTTGTCTGCCCTGTTGTTCTTAGATTTCCCTGGAGACTTCTTAAGTAATGTCTATGAGGTACATGGCTTTCAGTGCTATTTTCCTACTAGTTTCCAATTGCTGTGGTGTTAAAGTATGATGAAGGGAATCATTCTATAGTCCTGTGGTTAAGCCGTCTGTAGTGAGTCTGTGACCTTGACATGACCTTCACAAATTCTGGAGTTTCCTGCCTCTCCTATGTGGAGCCAAACAGGCAGGGAGCACACCAGGGCTGGGTATTTCTCTTCCCCTGAATAATTAGACCCTGAAAAAATAGCTTAGAGGATGTCAGGCTCTGAGCTTATTTACAAATAGTTCCTTTTTCCTTCTCCCTATCAGGAGAGATTTTTATCTCCATCTTCATTGTGAGAATCTGGTAGATTCCTGGAGGTTAAACTTATTTAAAAAAAAAAGTGAGGGGAAAATAAGAGATTAAAAAAGGAATAGCTTCTCCTGAGGTTTTTAGCACTCAGCCTGTCCACACTGAGATTCCAACAAGTTATCAACTATAGTTTAGATTTTCTTACCCCATAAAGGTTTCTGTTTGTGGGCCTCTGCTCCGGCAAGTTAAAATTCTTTGAATAGCCTCAAACAGATTGGGAAAAATTTGAAGTAAGTGTTGTCTGTAGGTACAGTGGTGGTGGGTCTGGGGTTGACTAGTAGAAACTATGTTCTAGAAACTCAGAAAGTGAATGCAAGAACAAAAAATCTGTCAGACTCACACATAACATCCCAGAATAAAGAGTCATGACTGTCAATACCATTCTCTTATACTGACTGTAATGGTCAATATAATTAGTGCTGGCTAAGGGAGCAGGCACGGGATGGGGGAGGGTGGGGGCACACTGGTGGTAGGATTGGTGTCAAATGATGAATCTTTCTAACAGCTGTATTGTAAAAAAATTTGTACTTTGTAAATCATGCTGTTTAAATAGAGTTTTAAAAAATCTCTGAATTGGGGCCGGAGCAATAGCCCAGCGGGTAGGGCGCTTTGCCTTGCACGCGCCGGCCTGTGCTGGCCCGGGTTCGATCCCCGGCATCCCAAATAGTCCCCCCGAGCACCGCCAGGAGTAATTCCTGAGTGCAGAGCTAAAGAGCTTTTAATTTTGGTTTTTTGGGATTTCTGATTTTGTTTTATTTTTCATTATCCTGTGAACAAGATTCTCTTTCCCCGTGACTAGATAAATCATAGGTGATCTAGAATTCTAGGAAGTCAGATCATTTATTGTCACAAGCCTTATACAAAAGCAATTTTCACATCTAGCTAAGACTTGACATAGTTTGGGTATTTGAGTTCTTTTTTATAATTTATAAATTTGATCTATTTCTTTTCAAAATTTAGCATGCAATAGAAATATATAGTCTATTTATATATAAATATATAATTTATACATAATAATTTTATATATAAATACCTATAATGGTGGCATATATAAATAAACTTATATATGTAAAATGGTGGCAAACTGGTCCATGATGTTCAGAGGATCAGACTTCATCAGTCCTAGCCTTCCCAGCCAGTCTAGGGGCCACAGAAGTGGATTGGGAAAAAGTGACCGCTCTCTCTCCTCTGCCACCCATGGGGCGACTTACTTCAAAACCAGATGAGCTATGTGCAAGGCAAGCATTTTATCGCTATATTATCTCTTTGATCCCTCAAAATTACTATTTTGATCCCTCAAAATCACTATTTTCGATAAGTTCTTCTTTTTTTTTTTTTTTTTTTTTTTGCTTTTTGGGTCACACCCAGCAATGCTCACGGTTTACTCCTGGCTCTTCGCTCAGGAATCACTCCTGGCGGCACTTGGGGACCATATGGGATGCCAGGGATCAAACCCTTGCCGGCCGAGTGCAAGGCAAATGCCCTCCCACTGAACCATTGCTCCGCCCCTTTTGTTTTAATTTAAAGGTAAAATGCATGCCTTTGAACTTTTGCATAAGATCTGGGTTCCGTCTCTTGTTGCCACAACTATAAATAAATAACTGTAAGGAGTGGGCTGGAGCGATAGTACATCGGGTAGGGTGATTTCCTTGCACACAGCCAGCCCAATTCATCCCCTGCATCCCATATGGTCACCCAAGTACCGCTATGAGTAATTCTTGAGAGCAGAGCCAGGAGTAACCCCTGAGCATCACCAGGTGTTACCAGAAAAGAAAAAAACTGTAAGGATAACTGTGTGAGTTGAATGGCAATCCCACAGCTGGTATATCCATGTCCTAATATTCAATAGCTATGAATTTTACCTTATTTAGAAGAAGGGTATTTTTAGCACAGAAAACTAAGAGATGAGGATATGACCTTGACCATCTGGGTGGTCCTAAATCAAATTCATCAACATAAAATCAGTTATAATTCTCAAGCCAAACCAGGGGTCAACCAAGCCCCACTCCATCCCTGCCCACCAAAATGATCAAGGAATCCAAACTACTGCTGACATAGAAATGCATGTATAGAATATAGAATAACCATTAGGATACTTATAGACTAAAATAAAAATTAATTAAATCAGCAGACAAATAAAACTATGTAATTTTTTTTTCTATTGCACGTAATTTAGTGTTTGATAGAAGTGCTATATAATTGCTTCCAAATTGCCTTCTCAGAATTTAACTTTTCCCATTTTTCTGAGTACTAATAATATATATTAAGAGAGGCCCTGGCTACTGCTCTCCTGATTTTTTCTTTCATAATTGTTACCCCTTTATAGCTGATCATAGCTTTATGGGTCTTCTATTGATTGATGTACAGAAAAAAACTTACAATAGAAGGGGGCAATATATTTTTTTACTGAGAGGACAGCAATTTAAAGATGTTCACTCTTTGCTTGAAGAGCATCTTGGAGAGCCAATTCCCCACCTAAGGCACCATTCCAAGCAGACCTGGGGTGGCATAGCCCCAGCCCCGAATCCTAAGATATAAATGACCTAAGCACTAACTGAGCACTTTCCATACATTGGCTAATCTACTTCTCATAATAACACAAGTCATCTGAAAATTAAACCCACTTTATGGATGAGAAAAAAGAAGGCTTCTGAATAGTCAATCACTTGCCTCAAACCACACAGCTTGTAAATGTGAGACCCGACTTAAACTGAGGTGATGGACCTCAGAGTTTTAATTTGTACCCATTGCTGAATCTGGGGATAGGCTGAAAGTTCTCTAGTATGATTGGGTTCCAGGTTAGGAAGTCAGGCCCCAGATATATCTGATCCATCAAAGCTCTTTACTTTGCCACATCTGTCCTCTTGCCAATTTTCTGATGTGAACTCTCATTGTTGTGATTTTGGCATATGTAGAAGAGGCCTGTTCAGCAGGAAAAGCAAGAGTGCCGCCCCAGCTGGTGGCTGCCGGAATCCCATTATGTAATTATTTGACCATATGCCCAAAGCCTTTAACAATAGGAATGTTTTTACATTCTTATTATTTTTACTATTAAATGTTATTATTTTTAGCTAAGGGCATGCTATACAGTGAGTCATTCTTATCAAAAGAATCCCATCAACTTCAGGATCATTTTCTCAGCCCCTCCCTTGTAGGTCTGACAAGCTTTCCCACAAAAACATCTGATGATAGAAACCTTCCCCAACTCGTAAAACTGGAAATGGCGCGGGAGATGTGGGGGCCCAGAAGGCACTGAAGAATGACAGTAAAAGGTCTGCAAAGCCAAGTCTTTAGAATTCCTCTTTCATAGGCTTAGCGGAGCATTACGGAGAAGAGGGTTATTGATTGCTCTGCTCAAAGAGGTCCCAGAGTCTTTGTTTCTTGAGTGACTTATGCAATGTCTTCAGGGTAACACACCATTTCCCTGCACTCAGGAAATCTACTTCTGAATAGATGGATTCTTCTAAGCAAAGTAGTTTCTAGTTCCTTAGTTCATTCTTGCTATCTATCAAAGGTGTGTGTTTTTCAATACCACTTTATCCTAGGGATAAGCACCAGGAATCATAAGATAGAGACCAAAATTTCTGACCTCTCACAGGGGTCACAGTCTATTTTAAAAAAATGAACTATGGGGCCGGAGACATAGGCCAGCGGGTAGGGTGTTTACCTTGCATGTGGCTGGCCTATGCTGGCCCGGTTCGATCCACAGCATCCCATATGGTCCCCTGAGCACCACCAGGAGTAATTCCTAAGTACAGAGCCAGGAGTAACCCTGAGCATCACTGGGTGTAACCCAAAAAGCAAAAATAAAAATAAAAATAAAAAATGAAACTATTACTGATTTTTTTTAAAATTTTTTATTTTTACAATTACAAAAGATATACAATTAAAAAGTTCATATTTGGGTTTTGGTCATACAGTGTTCCAGCACCCATCCCTCCACCAGTGCCCATCTCCCACCACCAACGTCCCTAGTTCCCTCCCCTCCCCAGCCCTCCTCCATGGCAGGTTCTTTATTTCTTTCCCTTTCTCTCTCTTTCTCTTTTCCTTCCCCCAGATTATGGATTACAGAACATACACTAAAGGGTTATCATGTGTATCTTTTGCTTCTATTTAATGCTCAGTTCTAGGTTGGCATTAGTACCCTCGACAATTGTTAGCACACTGTTCCATTTTCTGTCTTACCTAGCCTCTGACTCCCACACATTTGTGATAATTTCCACCTTTGACAAGACCTCCTGATATATGTTTCACTTGACCTTGGATATTGGTATCATAATATGTACATATATATTTATGTCATGCAAATAAATGCAGTCATTCTGTATCTGTCTCTCTCCTTCTGGCTAATTTCACTCAACATAATCTTCTCCATGTCCATCCATTTATAGGCAAATTTTATAACTTCATTTTTCCTAACAGCTGTATGCAGTATTCCATTGTGTAGATGTACCAAAGCTTCTTTATCCAGTCATCGATTTTCGGGTACTCTGGTTGCTTCCAGATTCTGGCTATTGTGAATAATGCTGCTATGAACATAAAAGTAGGGATGGTGTTTCTGCTGCGTATTTTTGGTTTCCAAGAGCGGATTCCCAGGAGTGGTATGGCTGGGTCAAATGGGAGTTCAATTTCTAGTCTTTGGAGGAATGTCCAGATTGCTTTCCAGAAAGGCTGTACCAGGCGGCATTCCCACCAACAATAGATGAGTGTCCCCTTTTTCCCCACATCCACGCCAGCACTTGTTGCTCTTGCTCTTTTGAATATGTGCCAGTCTCTGTGGTGTAAAGTGGTATCTCATTGTTGTTTTGATTTGCATCTCTCAGATGATTAGTGATGATGAGCATTTTTTCATATGTTTTTTTGGCCATTCAATTTCTTCCTTGCTGAAGTTTCTGTTCATTTCTTCTCCCCCATTTTTTGATGGGGTTGTTTGTTTTCTTCTTGTAAAAGTTCTACCAGTGCCTGATATATCCTGGATATTAACCCCTTATCAGATGGGTATTGGGTGAATATTCTTTCCCATTCTGTGGACTGCTTTTGTATCTTAGTCACTGTTTCTTTTGAGGTGCAGAAGCTTTTTAGTTTCATGTAGTCCCATATGTTTATCTTTTTTTTTTTTTTTTTTTTTTTTGCTTTTTGGGTCACACCCGGCAATGCTCAGGGGTTGCTCCCTGGCTCTGCACTCAGGAATTACTCCTGGCAGTACTGGGGGGACCAAATGGGATGCCGGGATTGAACCCGGCCGGCGCAGGGAGCCCGCGAGCAAGGCAAATGCCCTACCCACTGGGCTATCACTCCAGCCCCATGTTTATCCTTTTCTTCTAGTTGCTTGTTAGTGATGTTTCACCTTTGAAGATGCCTTTAGCTTCAATGTCGTGGAGGGTTTTTTTCTATATTTTCTTCAATGTACTTTTATGGATTCAAGTCTGATATTGAGATCTTTAATCTATTTTGATCTGATTTTTGTGCATGGTGTTAGACACAGGTCCAAATTCATTTTTTACATGTTGCTGCCCAGTTTTCCCAACACCACTTGTTGAAGAGGCTTTCCTTACTCCATTTTAGACTTGTTGCACCTTTATCAAAGATTAAATGATCATGTGTTTGAGGTTGGGTGTCAGGATACTCAATTCTATTCCATAGGTCCACAGGTCTGTTTTTATTCCAATACCATGCTGTTTTAATTACTACTGCCTTGTAGTACAGTTTGAAGTTGGGAAAGGTGATGCCTCCCATCTTCTTTTTCCCGAGGATTGCTTTAGCTATCCTTGGGGGTTTATTGTTCCATACAAATTTCATGAGCGTTTGGTCAATTTCTTTGAAGAATGTCATGGGTATCCTTACAGGGACTGCATTGAATCTGTACAGAGCTCTAGGGAGTATTACCATTTTGACAATGTTGATTCTCCCCATCCATGAGCAGGGAATATGTTTCCATTTCCTTGTGTGTTGGAGGACATGTTTAGCTAATCTGGGAGTTTTGTTGTTTTGCTCACTCCCAGATTAATCTTATTTAAGCCAAGGTTCATTCTCATGAGATCTCTCTTCTATGTAATCACTGCTAGAGGGTGTGGCAGTTACAGAAGTCACCTTGATTGAATAACTTCTGACTTATACATCTACTAAGACTTCTATGTTTTCTAGATTGGGCACAGCTCCTCTTTATACCCACTGCACCAACGTGGGACAGTTAGAATTTACCAGGAGACTACCACCCTGGCTACGCTGAGACTAAAGGTAGACTATAGGAAGGATCATACTAGTTTGCTCTAAGCAGGCGAGTATGACCCTTTCAGTACATGAGAACAAGATACTCAGAATCACCCTGGTGCAGATAATAAGGACCTTGTGGGTACCATCTAGATTACATGAAGCTCATGAAGTTAAGATGTATTACTTTATATCAGCCCCTCTCTCTCCAGTGTTTTACATAAGAGATAATCTCGGATTAGTCCCTGGTGTAACCTTTGTTTATACCTACAATAGGGGTGTGGCACTACACTCTGTTTAGGGTTCTTTGTTGGCATGACAACCTCCCGATTGGGTTACTTTGGTGTATATAAGGGGCTGACTTGAGGCCCCTTCACCTTTTGCCTTTTGGTTCCTTAGCCTTCAGCTTTTGGCTCCTGCGGCTTTTGGCTTTTGGCTTTTGGCCTTCTTCTTCCCTGTGGGATCTCGCCTTGTGAGCGTTTATTCCCCTTGGAAGTTTTACACGTGGTGGTCGCCATCTTGGCCTACACGTGGCTGGGGTTCTAGCCTGGAATCCTAAGCATCGGGTTTTTCCTTTTGCTGATTTGTATGCCTGAACCTGTGATAAGTAAAAGCCTTTTAAAACCGCATCGGATTCCTGAGTGTTCATCCATTCCTCGCGCCCCGGAGGTAGAAGGGAACTTGCTTCCCGGCACTGTCGGGACCCCGGGGAGCGCCCGACACTTGTGTCCTCTTTTATCTCTTGGAGCAGTGTCTTGTAGTTTTCTTTGTACAGGTCCTTTACACACTTAGTTAAGATGATTCCTAGGTATTTGATTTTCTGTGGCACAATTGCGAATAGAATTGTTTCCTTAATATCCCTTTCTTCTCTTTCGTTATTTGTATATAGGAAAGCCACCGACTTTTGGGTGTTGATTTTGTATCCTGCCACTCTACTATATGCATCTATTGTTTCCAGGAGTTTTTTTGGTAGAGAGTTTAGGGTTCTCTAGGTATAATATCATGTCATCTGCAAATAATGATAGCTTGACTTCTTCCTTGCCTATCTGGATGCCCTAGATGTCCTTTTCTTCTCTGATTGCTATGGCAAGTACTTCCAGTACTATATTGAATAAAAGAGGTGAGAGTGGGCAACCTTGTCTTGTCCCTGATCTCAGGGGAAGGCTTTCAACTTTTCCCCATTGAGAATGATGCTCGCTGTGGGCTTCTGGTAGATGGCTGTAACTATCTTGAGAAAGTCCCTTCAATTCCCATTTTCTGGAGGGTTTTAATCATGAACGGGTGCTGGATCTTGTCAAATGCTTTCTCTGCATCTATTGATAGGATCATATGGTTTTTATTTTTCTTTTATTGATATGATGTATTATGTTGATTGACTTGCGAATGCTGAACCATCCTTCCATTCCCGGAATGAATCCTACTTGGTCATGATGTATAATCTTCTTGATGAGTCTTTGGATTCTGTTTGCTAGTATTTTGTTGAAGATCTTAGCATCCATGTTCATCAGGGATATTGGTCTGTAGTTTTCTTTCTTTGTGTTGTCTCTCCCTGCTTTGGGTATCAGGGTGATATGTGCCTTGTAGAAGCTGGTTAGGAGTTTTTCTGTTTCTTCTATTTCCTGGAAGAGCTTGAAAAGGACTGGCAGTAGGTCTTCCTTAAAGGTTTGGTATAGTTCACTAGTGAATCTGTCTGGACCTGGGCTTTTGTGTTTGGGCAGACTTTTAATTACTGTTTCTATTTCCTCAATGGTGATAGGCTTATTCAGGTATTGGAGGTCTTCTTGTTTCAGCCATGGGAGGTTATAGGACTTCAGGAATTGATCCATTTCTTCTAGATTCTCATGTTTCATGGAATACAGGCTCTCAAAGTAATCTCTGATGATCTTTTGGATTTCTGTGGTTTCTGTTGTGATGTCACCATTTTTATTTCTGATTCTGTTTATTTGGGTTCTCTCTTTCCCTGTCCTTACAAGTCTTGCCAGTGGTTTGTCAATCTTGTTTATTTTTTCAAAAAAAACAGCTCTTGGTTTCATTAATCTTTTGGATTGTCTTTTTGGTTTCCAACTCATTGATTTCCTCTCTAAGTTTTATTATTTCCTTTTTTCTGCCTGGGTTGGGCTCCTTTTGATGGTCTTTTTCTAATGTCTTCAGCTGTGTGAAACTATTACTGATTATTATAACCCTAACCCTGTGTCTAACCCTAACCCTGTGTCTAACACCTTGCACAAAAATCAGATCAAAATGGATTAAAGATTTCAATATCAGACCTGAATCCATAAAGTACGTTGCAGAAAATATAGGAAAAACCCTCCACAACACTGAAGCTAAAGACGTCTTCAAAGGTGAAACACCATTAACTAGAAGAAAAGATAAACATATGGAACTACATGAAACTAAAGAGCTTCTGCACCTCGAAAAGAAACAGTGACCAAGATAGAAAGACAGTCCACAGAATGGGAAAGAATATTCATCCAATACCCATCTGATAAGGGGGTTAATATCCAGGATATATCAGGCACTGGTACAGCTATATAAGAAGAAAACAGCCAACCCCATTAAAACATGGGGGAGAAGAGATGAACACAAACTTTGACAAGGAAGAAATTTGAATGGCCAAAAAAACATATGAAAAAATGCTCATCATCACTAATCATCAGAGAGATGCAAATCAAAACAACAATGATATATCACCTCACACCACAGAGACTGCCCCATATCCAAAAGGGTAAAAGCAACAAGTGCTGTCGTGGATGCAGGGAAAGGGGGGACTCTCATACATTGTTGGTGGGAATGTCGACTTGTACAACCTTTCTGGAAAACAATATGGACATTCCTCCAAAAACTAGAAATTAAGCTCCCTTTTGACCCAGCCATACCACTCCTGGGAATATATCCTGGGAAGCCAAAAACACACAGTAGAAACATAATCCGCACTTTTATTTTCATAGCAGCACTATTCACAATAGCCAGAACCTGGAAACAACTAGTATGCCCGAGAACTGATGACTGGATAAAGAAACTGTGGTACATCTACACAATGGAATACTATACAGCTGTTAGGAAAAATAAAGATATGAAATTTGCCTATAAATGGATGGACATGGAAAGGATCATGTTGAGTGAAATTAGTCAGACGGAAAGAGAGAGACATAGAATGACTGCATTTATTTGCATGACATAAATATATATATACATATTATGACACCAAAATCCAATGTCAGGCAAAACGTGGATCAGGAGGTCTTACCAAAAGTGGAAATTACCGCAAATGTGTGGGAGTCAGAAGGGAACATGTGTGAATTAATGTCGAAAGGGCTAATGCCAACCTAGAACTGAGGATTAAATACAGGCAAAAAATGCACATGATCGCCATTAAGTGTATGTAGTGCAACCCACAATGTGTAAGAGAAGGAAAAGAGAGAGAGGGAGAGAGAAAAGAGATAAAGAACCTGCCATTTAGGCAGGTATGGGAGGGGGAGGGAATTGGGGACATTGGTAGTGGGAAATGGGCACTGGTGGAGGGCGAGGTGTTGGAACAGTATGTGACCGAAACCTCCTAAACATGAACAACATTGTAATTGTATATCTCACGGTGGTATTATAAAATATTTAATAAAAAAACAATAAAAAAATTAAAAATGAAACTATTACTGGTTATTATTATTGTCATTGTTATATTACTGTTGCTGGTTCTAACAATAGAAAATTCCTAAGATTGACTGGAGTGGAGCAATCAAGGGTCAACTGTTTATTAGCAAGCAAGAGGGTATAGGGAGGAGAGGGGAGCCCAGGAAGATGGTTCAAAGGATTTGAGCAAATGCTTTATAAGGACAAGGCCTGATTTGAACGTACTGTGTGGTTTCCCTGAGTATGAGAAATAACCAAGTACTGAGCTGGGGGAACCTGAGCATAGTAACCTGAGCACCACTGGGTTACCACATAGTAACCTGAGAAGAAAGAAAAGGAAGGAAGGAAGGGAGGAAGGGAGGGAGGGAGGGAGGGAGGGAGGGAGGGGGAGGGAGGGAGGGAGGGAGGGAGAGGAGGGAGGGAGGGAGGGAGGGAGGGAGGGGAAGGAAGGAAGGAAGGAAAGGAAGGAAGGAAGGAAGGAAGGGAAGGAAGGAAGGAAGGAAGGAAGGAAGGAAGGAAGGAAGGAAGGAAGGAAGGGAAGGAAGGAAGGAAGGAAGGAAGGAAGGAAGGAAGGAAGGAAGGAAGGAAGGAAGGAAGGAAAAAAAAAGAAAGAGAGAGAAAAGAAAACACCACAGGGTATTTCCAGCAGAGAGGGAGAATGTGCCCAGATGCTCTGAGGAAATTCTTGGGAGGAAAGCAGATGGTACTGGGCTGTGAAGAGAAGGGGAAACTCAGAAAGATGAGTTAGGCTAGAGTTCACAAGTATAGGGATTGGGGGGTGGGAGGGTGGGAGAATGTTTGCGTAGGCACCCAGAGGCCTGGAGGCTGCAGCAGCCTTGGGGCTCAAGGGAGTCAGATCTGAGTAAACGGCCCAGTAGTAGTTGGAAAACTGGTTATTGATGACAGCAAAGAACTTAGAAAAACAGACCCAAAAGCCTAGAATGACCTAAGACCAGCCAGGTACTTCCAGTAAAAGACTAGGAAAGGGCTACCTGCCCCTCAAGGTGTTGCAGGTGTGGCTGTGGTGCCCGGCTGCATTGGCAGATGGCAGACAGGAGATAGGCTTGACTACACCCCCCAGGGCTCTGCCCTGTGGGCCCTGGATGGTGGATAGTCTGACATAGGAAGAACAGTGCACACCCGCACAAGAGGCTTATATAACAAAGTAGGCTAGGACCAGGTCCTTCCCAGGATCTTTCATATTTGTACAACATGATCACTGTAGTTGTAACAAACTGGGGAGGTTGATGGGGAATGAGGAACTATAATGTCACATTAGAAATCACTACTGAATATACACATAGATAATTGCATCATAAACATTAAGGCAAGTCACAAGGTGTAGGAGAAGAGAGAGAAATACAGAGACAGAAATAGAGATAGAAAGATGAAATACTCAGACACATGGGGAGAACTGCCATCCAGCTCTCCCCTCGCTCAGCTGACCATGAGGCTCCCAGGAGGCAAGATGGGTTTTCGGAATGGGCCCATCACTTCTATAGGGCCTCGGAAGCAGCCGGATGAGACTCTCTCACCATAATAGTTACCATTACCACAGTTTGAACCCCACAGCTCATCAGAACCCATGCAAGAGAGATGCTGATCTCAAGACCAGCTCAGAGCAGCCGAAGTTCCGAGCCCAGGTAGGCGGCTCTCGGAGGCGGAAGTCACCGGGTGTTCCTGGAGATGGAGCTGGGGTCCCCCTTTCCCCCTCTCTGACCCATCCCAGAGGCCTGGTGGCCCTGCCCACAAACTGCCTCAGGGCTCTCGGCCATGATGCAGAGACTCAGACACATGGGGGAGAGCTGCCATCTGGCTCTCCCCTAGCTCAGCTGACCATGAGGCTCCCAGGAGGCAAGATGGGTTTGGGGAGTGGGGCACATCACCTCTGTAGGTCCTCAGAAGCAGCTGGATGAGACTTGCTCACCATAATAGCCACCATTTTTGTGGTCCAGACCCTGTACATCAAACTAGTGGAACCAATCATGTTCTAAAATATATTACAATCTACTGTGTGTAAGAAAGGGAAGAGGGAGAGGGAGAGAGAGAGAGAGAGAGAGAAAGAGAGGAGATAAAGAACCTGCCATGGAGGCAGGCTGGGGGAAGGGAAGGGAGATGGGGACATTGGTGATGGGAGATGGGCAGGGGTGGAGGGATGGGTGTTGGAACACTGTAGAACCAAAAATTCAAACATGAACATCTTCTAATTGTATATCTAACAATGGTATAATAAAATATTTTTTAAAAAAAGACTAGAAAAGTTTCAGTATCATCCCCACAATATCTCCCCTAGACCACCCCCTGAACACCCCAACACACAAGCCTAGTTTGAAGGCTGTCCCCAGCCTTCAAATGTGTTGGTGTATAGACACTATTCTAAGCCAAGTCCTGCCAGCATCTTTCCAAGCAGATAGCTTGTCCAAAGCCCTTCTCTACAGAAAGACCATGACCAAAGACTGAGTTATCAAAACAGTCCTGCTCTAGGACAATAAGATCATATCTACCAGTTTCACATTCAAAACATCAGCTTGAAAGCTAATGGCTTCATCTCAGGAAAAACTCAGAGGTGTCTGCAGAAGGTTCCACAAAGGGAATGAATTCAACAGGTGGTCAACAACAGAGATGAAAGAGAAGCCTGTATAGAAAAACAGGACGTAAGAGCATGAGAGGAAGGGAGAAGATGTTTAGATAACTTCTAAACATCTTCGAGAGAAATATCCTACTCCAGTATTGTTGTGCAGCCCCTCCAAGCCACCCCATCCTAGAGGTGTCAAGTAGTTACGACACTCTTGTGAAAGAACGTTCTTCAAATGTTTGGAGAGACATCACTCAACAAGGTGAAACCACAAGGAAGAAAAGCCAACGAACCTCAATGCGGAAATGCACCTGGCTCAAGTTGAGTGATGGCTGTGAAATTAACCCTACAGAAGCTGGTTTCTGCAAGTCTAAGTCTCTGAGTTGTCAGGATGAAAATCACAACAGATGCAATTATACTCTATATTCTGGTAATTAAATCCATGATCTGTCAACAGAAAGGACTTCTCCCTCTGATTCTTTTTCTTCCATGAACCTGCCAGACCCCTCAAACACCAGACAGGTGCTTTCAACAACTCGCTAAATACTGGATGTCAGCCATCTAATTGTATGACTCTAATTCCAAGAGCTGAACATCAAATTCATCTTCACTGCCTTTGTACCATGTAACCACACACCTCCCTCCCACTGTCCTGAGAGATTAAGGTATACATACTGTTCTATTCAGACTAAGTAAATCAACATCACCAAAAATGCCATAATCATAGAAACACTGATGATATTTGACATCAATGACAAGGATTCCTGTATGTACCAAGAAAAAAAAAATTTCTCACTTTGTTTTGATACTCTCGGTGCTAATGATAGTTTTCTTTCTTTCTTTTTAATTATTTTTTCACTTTGAGGGTCACACCAGCTCTGTGCTCAGAGATTGCTCCTGGCTGTGCCTGTGGGACCATATAGTGCCAGAGCTTTGAATCAGGCCTTCTGCATGCAAAGCATGTGGTTGGTGGTTGGGCCACTTCTATGACCGAACTCTTTATTTTCATATCTCTCCACCATTGCCTTCAAGATCCCTGTTCTGCTTCTGTCCTGACCAGCTGTGGTGTTACTGTTGTTGTGTTTTAATTCTTTGGTAGGAGGTGAGTTGGGGTTGTGTGTGTGGGGGTGTCTCAGTGGTGCTCTGGGCCTATCCTCAGCTGTGTGTATGGATTGCTGCTGGCTGTACTTGCCCTCTGTGTTGCCAGGGTTGAACCCTGGCATGCAAAGCATGTGCCCAGCTCTTTGAGCTCTCTCCAGCCCTTTTCTTTAAAACAAATATATATGTATGTATATATACATATATATACATCTAATGTATTGTAGTAATAGTTACAATAATGCTGAAGTTTGATATTAAAGTACACAGTTACTTCACCCCTCTACCACAAAAAGTGCCCATGTCTCTCCTCCCTGTTTCTATGCCTTCAAGGACCCTTCCTGCTCTATCCTGATTCAGGACCCTTCTTCCCTTTGGGGGAGAGGTGGTGTTGGGGACACACCCAATGAGGCATTCAGCAGACAATTCCTAGGTTTACTAGGTTGTTCAATGTCTACTTGAAGCTCTGTGCTTAAGGCTGCTCCAGCGGTGCTCAGGGGACTGGGGTGCCAGACTTCCTGCAGGCAAAGCATCCACTATGCCCATGGAGTTCCCTCAGGGTCACCAAGGCACTTCTTAGCAAGTGTTTTTTTATTTGTTTGTTTTGCTTTTTTGGGTCACACCTGGCAATGTTCAGGGGTTATTCCTGGCTCTGCACTCAGGAATTACTCCTAGCAGTGCTCACGGGAACATATGGGATGCTGGGGATCGAACCCAGGTCGGCCGCATACAAGGAAAAATGCCCTACCCGCTGGACTATCGCTCTGGCCCCACAAGTGGTTTGAAATAAAATTTCTCAAACCCCTCATTGGTGTCACTTTGACCCAATCTCATAATTGAGGGATCAATGAAAAAGCAAAATTGAGCATTCTTTCAAAGACTAGGGTCCTTGTCCTAGTTTCTTTCTTTATAATCTTGTCTTTTCTTTTAATACACACCCAAGCTGCGCTGCTAAGGAAATGCGCAGCAGCATTTCCCATGAAATGCAATTTTCTGGGACGTTATTTCATTTTCTCACATTTCTAGTTAACAGTTGTGATAGATAGATCTCAGCCTTCCAACCACAAGCATGGTGAGGACACATTGGCTCCGACTCCTCGAAAAAAAAATAATAATGACATATTTAATTCTAATCTTCAACTTGTGAAAAAAATGGCCACTTCTCTCTTCTGGGGAATTATATCAAATGATTTTTCTAGAGGCGTGAAGCCAAGCCCTGGCCAGCCATCAGAATCCCCATGAGTTGATTGAAACATACAGATACCCAAAGTCCTACTGCCAGGAATTCTCACTTTGTAGCTTGCATTTGTATGTCTGAAAACCCCCAGGTAATTCCAACAGCCAGCCACACACTGACAACTGCTGTTCTACAATATGTCTGAAAGCTTTTCTTCCAAGGAAATAGAAAAAGGAATTAATTCCTGAGATCTGAAAGGAGTGTCCCAATACTGACCCATATTTTATGAAGTAACCTCAAATGGAGAAGAAGTGTGAGTAAGCAATGGAGAGTGAGGGAGGGGTATTCCTGCTCCACTGCCGAGTTCTCTATCCCAGATATACCACCTTCACCTACCTCTAGACACCAGCTGGTTCCCCTGCTACCCAGTTCTTTGCTGCCCAAATCCGGGTTATTCCACCTCCACACAGTCCCCTTTGTTCTCTGAGATCACCATGGAACAGAATAAAAAACCTCATTCCTTAACAGGTTATTTGGTCTTTGTTTCAGGGATTTATTAGGTCAAGGTGGCATTGGCATGCTTCCTAGGATCGAGGGTCTCTGAGTCTGTTCCAGTCACTGAAATAAAAATGCAGAGACCAGACCAGAGTACAGCAGTTAAGACACTTACTTGCCTTATGCATAGCCAACCTGAGATCATTCTCAACACCTCAGTTGGTCCCCAAGCCCCACTAAGAGTAATCTGAACTATAAAGCCAGGAATGAGGCCTGAGTACAGCCAGGTGTGACCCAAAACAAATAAAAAACAAATAGAAAGGATGAAAATGCCCCCCAACCCCAGTGGCTTAAACCAGTCTCACACCCACAGACCAACACCTGTTCATGGAACAATGACTGTGGAATGCCGGTACAGCAAGTTAATTAAACCACATTCAAGTATGAATGACCTGGGGTCAACATGCTAAACACTGATGTCTCTCAGCTTTGGAAGGTGAAGTCCAAAATCAAGGCCACTGCAGATGTTCTGGGTTCCTCGGGGTAACGCCTCAGAGACACGCTCTTGGGCTCATGTTCAAAAACCCTAATCCTGTTCATGAGGACTCCATCATCCTGGCCTGATTCCCTCCCATAGGCCCCCACCTCAAAGCCTCCTCGAGACGCCATCCTATCGGGGCCCAGACTTGAGTTTATGAATGGGGGTGGAAGAAAGGGATTGATGCCTCAGGACCCACTCTTATTTCCTTGGGTCTACTTCTGTGTCTGCCATCACCCTACCACACCATATCCAGAACCTCTGGGCCAGGGCAGGCAGACTAACATCATTCAGAATTTTTGTGACCTGAGGTTCCACTTGAAGAGCAGCTCATATTCAAAGCATATTTTTCAGGAACTGGTCAATTTCTTCCCCCAGAATTGTGTTTGTTATATGAACAGGAACAAAATTGAAGACCCGGGGCCATGGTTTGTATCTCTTCCTCCACTATCTGCCGAATTCACAGTAAAAAGAACACAGCTTCCATGTCTTGGAAATGGCTACATCTTTTGTAGGTTGTGGGGCCCTGGTTGGCAAAGATAACAAAAAGCAAGGACAAATCATCTAGTTGGAAATATCAAACTGAAAAGGCTTTGTATGGCAAAAGAAACAAGGGCTGAAGCTGAAAGAGATCCCGCTGAGTGGGAGGCTACACTGGCACGTTGTCCATGGTGATCTGGTAGTCAGTGACCAGGACACAGAAAATACAAAACCTCAGCAAGAACAACAAAATATTGAACCCATTTTTAATTTTTATGTTTTAATTGTTGAGAGAATAATTCAAGAATAAGAATATTAATGTGAATAACTGATTCACATTAATGTAAACACATGGTTTAAAGTAAAATGCTACCAATACCAGGCCCACCACAGTGTCACTCTCTGTCCATCATCATTTACTGAACACTTTCAGCCCCCTGAAGCATCCATGCCTTCACTGGACATTGCCTCTTCCCTTGCTTTCTTTACACCACACAGTGAGAGTCACCAGTATTCATTTTTCTCCTTCTGGCTTCCTTCCCTTAGCATGACCCTCCGGTTTCCACCTTCCTGTCACAAAAGCAAGAGCTCCTCTTGTCTAACAGTTGAGCAGTTTTC
>JAJIBD010007290.1:0-49845 GCA_021461705.1 Cryptotis parvus | reverse complement strand
ACTGCCTATCCAGTACACTCTATGTAAACCCAGACACTTTTCTCAGCTCTGTTCTTCCCTAAGGAACTGTCCAGATCCCTGCTTCATGCGCTAACAACCAACGTCTATGCCAAAGATGTAAACAATGGCTCTCTGGCATGATGCATAGATGAACTGAATTATGTGGACAACCAAGCCAAATTGTTGTTTTAAGGATGGGTTTCTCCAGGAGATAGTTGAATACCATTGTCACTCTAGATCTCGTTTTTATTAACCATCTAGATAAAAACCCAGAAGACCAGGATTTTCGTATACGTTGGTCATGTAGACCTTGGGTGCCATCTATGTTGAGAAGCAGACTTGAGACTCAAATAATATTGTTAAAATTGCCAATGAGGTGACATGGTTACCAGAAGATAATGTCATCACCAGTTGTGCTAATTAAAACATAGATTCAGTATTAAGAGGAGTAAGATTGCACTAGCTAAGCACTGGGGATAAATACCAAAGTCCCAGTGGTTACACAAGCCTGAAGTAATTAGGGTAAAGTCAGTGTGTCATAGGATGAGCTGAAGGTTGTAAAAATATACTACATCAGGGACTGGAGCGATAGCACAGTGGGTAGGGCATTTACCTTGCATGTGGCCGACCTGGGTTTGATCCCTGGCATCCCATATGGTCCCCCAAGCACTGCCAGGAGTAATTCCTGAGCAAAGAGCCAGGAGTAATCCCTGAGCATTGCCAGGTGTGACCCAAAAAGCAAAAAAAAAAAACATTACATCTAGGGCATTTATTATACAGGTTGTTGTTTTAATGACTGGGATCAATGGGCGAATAAGTGTTGAAAGTGAGTAGAATGTGGATTTAATTCCCAAGATGCTCTTTTGAGACAGAGACTGACAAAGAAACACATCTAGAGGGAAATGACCAGGCTAGTTTGTTGAGTCTGCACGTTGTACTACAGGATTAGTTATTCATGGACCTGAGGGATTGAGCTTGTGGGAGCAGGCTGAGAGATGCGATGGTACCTTGTGACTTAATGAGCTCTTGGAGGAAGAAGAGCTGGTCTCAATCTCACAAGATCCACATAGGGCACAAGAGTAGAAGCTACCCCAGACTTTAAAACTTTTTTTATTATAACACTGTGAGATAGACGTTTATAAAGTTCATGATTGGGTTTCAGTCATACAATGTTGCATCACCCATATCACCCATTCCTCCACCAGTGCATATTTCCCACCATCAATGTCCCCAGATTTCCTCCCCCTCCCCCAGTCTATAGTAGGCATTCTCCCTCTTCTCTCTCTCTTTCTCTCTCTCTCTCTCTCTCCCCCCATATCTTATAATTTGTGGCTTACCAAATGTACATTTAGAGGTTATCATGTATATCCCTTTGCCTAACATTCAATGCTCAGTTCTAGTCTGGCCTAATCATTCCCAACAATTAGTAGAACACTGGTATATACTCATATCCCACAGATAAATGCAGTCACTCTATATCTGTCCTTTTCCTTCTGACTAATTTCACTCAGCATGATAATCTCTATGTTCATCCATTTGTAAGCAAATTTCATGACTTCGTTTCTCCTGAAAGCTGCATAGTATTCCATTGTGTAGATGTACCATAGTTTCTTTATCCAATCTTCTGTTCTCGGGCACTCAGGTTATTTCCAGATTCTGAATATTGTGAATAGTGCTGCAATGAATAGCGAAGGTATGGATTGGATATCCCAGACTTTGGACATGCTTTGATACATAAAACCTCTGATGTGGCCCTGGTGGCTTGTAAAATGAGAGCTCTGTAAGAGGGTGCTGCACTCTTGGATCCGCACCTGCCATTTCTCTCTCTCCCCTCTCCTAGCAAGTCTTCTTGCCAGGCCTTGGAGGGAGAAGGTTCTGAAGGACACCACATGGGTTAGAGTCCTTTTATTCTTAATTTCATGTAATTACATGTACTTGGGAGGGAGAACTCCCAAACAGTGCTCAGGAAGCCTCAGGGCAACCAATTCAATACAAGGACCTGTGGAATGTTATGTTGCTCACCCTGGTGCCAGCAATTTCCTGAGGGGTGCTAAGGGGGCTCCAGATTTGCACCCAGCAATGCGGCAATGCTTGGGAAGACAATAAGGTTCTGGGATCCAATCAGGTCTGGTGCATGCTAGACATGTACCTTAACCATGTATTCTCTCCTGGCATGGTATCTTGCCTTTTGCTCCAGGTATGTCTCTTAGAGAGTAGGAGAAAGAGAGGAACCTGGTATGTCCAGTGTAAGGTCAATGTGTCACAGCACCCTGGGTTCGGGCTGCCTGGTATAGGGGGACAGACAGTTGGCTACCATCAGTTGAATAAGGGGCTGTGCTCAAGAATGCAATCTATTTACTGGCGCCAGCTGCTTTCCCCTGCTCTGTCCAGTCTGATGGACACATTCTGTCAGCCTTTAGATCACATCATTTCTATGTATCTGACTTCAGCTTAATGAACTCTTTTTTCATGGCCTTACAGATTTTGTTTCCTTTTGAGGCCACCTGGTAGTGCTCTGTGTGGCTCTGTGTTCAGGGATCACTCCGGTGGGGCTTGGAGACCATATGTGGTGCTGGAGATCAAACCTAGATTAGGCACCTGCAAACTATGCTCAGGCCCCCACCTCAATTTTTTAAAGATGAGATCCAATGATTGGAATGTTTCTTTTCTTTTCTTTTCCTTTCTTTTCTCTTTTCTTTTCTTTTCTTTTCTTTTCTTTTCTTTTCTTTCTTTTTCTTTTCTTTCTTTCTTCCTTTCTTTTCCTTCCTTCTTTTCTTTCTTTCCTTCTTTCTTTTTCTTTCTTTCTTCTTTCTTTCTTCTTCTTTCTTTTCTTTCTTTCTTTCTTTCTTTCTTTCTTTTTCTTTCTTTCTTTCTTTCTTTCTTTTTTTCTGTAATCACTAGATATTGGCTTTACAAGCATATTCATTTTGCCAAGAATAAGAGTCTAATCAGAGTGTTTGTGTATATATGTATATACGTATGTATATATGTGTATATATGTATGTATATGCTTATATGTGTATATATAATTGTATTCTGGAATATTTTTAAATGTTCATAAGAGTTGCAGAGTGTCAGCAGGTCTTATATATCCATACCTGGTTTCTTGTGATGCTTCCAAAATCATGAAACATTAGTCAAAACTTGTAAATTGGCATCGACACAACAGTAATAACTAAACTTCAAGCTTTATTCAAATTTCCCTGGCTTTTCCACTGATGACACTTTTAGGTTTCTGGAATCAGCCTAGAGAACCCCATTTCCTTTTGTCTTCAAGTTTCTTCAGTCTCCCCCAAACCAAGAGAACTGCTCAGTCTTTCCCTTTCATGTCCTTGATACTTTTCAAAAGATATGGGCACAGATTTTAAAGAAGGTTCTTCCCTTTGAGGTGTCTGTGTGTTTTCACAAATAGGCCAAAGTTATGGAGGTTTGGGGCAATGCCAAAGAGGAGGAGTGCTCTCCCCATTTCTTGATATCAGTGGGCATGTGATAACAACATCACGTGTCACTAGTGATGTTAATCGCAACCATTTGTTGGTGTGATATTTTCCAGGTTTATCTGCTGAGATGCTAATGCATTTCTCCCTCCACAAATAATTCCTTAGAAGTGAGTCGGACTATTCAGGGAGAGGAACTAAACCTGGCTTCATGAAGGTACAGGTAGCAAAAACAGGGCCACAATTTTTTCTCCTCTAAAATCATTAGTAAATTTTAGGAAATGTGCTTTGAGGCTAAGATTCCTATTACAGTTCTTCCCACTAGTTTTGGCATTTGTCAAAGGAACCTGATTGTAGTAATTACTATTGTTTGTTCAAATGTTGCTCTGACTTGCTTAGTCCTTCCATATTTATTAGCTGTCATTCTCCTGTGGGAAAGATTCATCCTTCTCTTCCACTTATTTATTTCATTGCATCAGTATGAGTTCAAAGGTATTGATTTTGTTCTTTATGTTAGAGTCCAATATTGTTGTTATTTATTGTTTGACTCAAATTCTTTTTGCTTTGAAAATTGACACACAGATTTTTCAGCGTGGCTCCTGTATTTGGGGGCCATGTCAATTCCCTGTTCCTGTCACTCCTGCAAACAGCCTTTTTTCTGAAGAAGTGTAAGCTGCCTCCCTGGAGAAACATACTTAGAGACCAAGATGCGGTGATGGAGCATTTGTGACTCCTGGTATATCTCCGTGCTCTTTTAACCAATATAGTTGGGAAATTCCCTTGTGGATACTGACCATCATTGGCTGCAGGATTTGGTTCTGATCCTGCCTATAGGAAGTCTCCTGCAAGGCTCCGCCCTCTGCTATGTTTGAAGGTTGCCATTTGCACATCAGTTATTCTGGACCACCTTACATGGTCTTGGAGTCAAAGCCCGAAACATTTTTATTTTTTGGGGGAGGGGGACATTTTTATACTCCTTTCCATTGTTTGGTTTTAGGTTTTTATTTCAGAAAATGGGAAATGGAAATTTGGGCAACAGCTAGTGGTACTCAGGGTTTACTCCTGGCTCTGTGCTCAGGGCTGACTCCTGCTGCGTGCTCAGGGGACCAGATGTGATGGCAGGGACAGAACCTGGGCCCAGCTGTGTGCAAAGTACGTGCCTTTAGTATGATCTCTCCGTTTCCCAGAGCTCTGGCACTCAGCACAGGGTAGAAAATGGTGCATTATCCCTGGCGGCATAAACGGGCTGTGGGGACTCACAGGCTTCATGACGATCTTTCTGTTTGTTTCTCTCAATGGGAAGAGCCAAAGTTTTTGAGATGAAGAATGATATTTAAAAATTTTTAATCTAACCAAGTCTTTCCATTTGAGGAGAGATCTTTGACCTGGAGAAAAGCTTGGCGTTTAACAATGCTGTAAGCAAGAAGGGTCCTTGCGTTCTTAGGGAAACTGTTGCTATAGGGATGTCTTGGAGAAATCAAAGCCCCCGAGTCTGGGGTGGAAAAATGAAACTTCCAGAGAGGCAGAAAGAGGACTAAAAGCAAGAAGAAGCCAGGGAAGAAGGAGTCAAGACGCGAGGACAGGATGGGAGGAGTCAAAATGTCTTCACAGGACCGGGGCCTGAGTTCTAGGTCTGTCTCTCTCTGTGTCTCTGTCTCTGCCTCTGTCTCTGTCTGTCTCTCTCTCTCTTTCTCTCTCTCTCTCACACACACACACTTCAAGTCTTTGTGTAATGTTATCTCTTCTCTTTTCCTTTGAAAATGTACAGGCACTCTCTGGAGCCAGGGAAGGCTGAAACCAACAGCCTGAGAAGCATATTCGGAGGGCATGACTGCCTCTCTGGGAGAAGCTGCTTCCACCACTCTCCTGGCTCTGACTGGGCCCAAGTGGAACTTTAAGAACCGATCCAGACCAGCTCCAGGTCAGACTGCCTCAGCAGACACTGGCAATAGAGCCCTTCCCCACCACTAGCCTCCCTGCACTACATCATCATGATGCGAAAGGTCACACGCCCAGGATGATTCTCTTCCTCTTTGTGTATGTTGAGATGTATGTTCCTCAATGGTGCATGCGGGTAGCTCTCCCTTATGAATATGGATGTTTCTGGAGAAATTCCTAGAATATGTATAAGCTGTTACCTCTCTCTCTCTCTCTCTCTCTGTTTTCTCTCTCTGTCTCTGTCTGTTTTCATCTCTGTCTCTTTCTGTCTCTCTGTCTCTGTGTCTCTGTCTCTCTCTGTTTCTCTCTCTCTGTCTCTCTGTCTGTCTCTGTCTCTGTCCCCCCACCCCATTTCTCTCATAAAACCAGACCCACGCAGACTCTATTTGATGCTTTTCTTCAGCCGGTGCTAGGGGACATCCTTCCCAAGTCTAGTTGTTACATTGCCAATAGAGCCCACCCTTTTTTTCTATCCAGTTTAAGTCTGTCTCTCTGTCTCTGTCTCTGTCTCTGTCTCTGTCTCTGTCTCTGTCTCTCTTTCTCTATCACCTGCCTATTGAGGTACACAGCTGGTGTTCTGAGACCCCGCGGATCGGTGGCCCAGCCCCCAACCCCTCGGGGGCTCTTTTCCTGCCCTGACTTCTCCACCTCGGCTCTTCACCCCTCGAGCCCTGCCCATCTGCTGTGCCCCAGCTGGTGCATGCTGGCAGGCTGGGAGACCCCTCAGAGGCAAACAGGGTCCTGCATCTGAGCTCTTGTCACTGGAAATCGCTCCTGCCCAGGCTTCCTTCTGTACTCAGTGAGGAGGCCAGGCCCCGTTCCTTTGCTTTATGGTCTCCAGGACAGGATCCCGGGCTATTGTCCAGCACTTGCATAAGAGGCTTAGGCGGGAGACTGCTGCTAAGGAAGGACTTGAGGTGCTCCAGGACACATGGTACACCCCAGGGGCCCCTGGTGAATGCCTGCTAGGGCTGGCGGAGTAGCTACGGCAGAGCACTGGCTTCAGCGCAGAAAGACAGCAACACGTTAGATAGTCCTGAGAGTGAACCCATTGGGCCACACTAATGTGCTATACCAAATATTAAACTTTAAAAATATTGCCACTTTCATGGGACAGACCTTATTTCTAGCTCAACATATTCAAAGCAGCAATTTCATAACATCTCCAAAGTGGAGGTAATTCCAAATGTAAGTCAATTCCAAAAGTATTGAAAGGATACTGTGGCATGTCCATACAGTGGGAATGTCATTTATCTATAAAATGGAAGAAGGTACAGGTGGAAGCAACAATATAGATAAACCTAAAAGTCCTATGCCAAGTAAAAGAGGTCACAAAAGCTACACAGGAGTATTTTATGTCAAATGTCCAGAAAGCGGCAAATGTGAGGATAGAAAGTATACGTCTAATTGTCTGGGCATGGAAACAGGGATTTACTTTAAATGGGCCTGAGAATTTTTATTGGGGTGATCAATAACTATTATCTAAAAATGATGATTACTTATTAAAAATATTCTACTATATGCTAAAACTAAGTGAATTTCATGAGAAATAAATTATCAGTAAAGTAAAAATTATTTGTAGGAACTGTTTCCTACAGAACTGAGGGAGGGACGGTGGAGATTCAAATGATGTGAGGGACTGAATTCAGGCCTGATCTACCACTTGAATGATCTCCCTGGCCCCATCAAACTTTTTTTTTTAAATAAGAGTGGTTGGGTGTTTAATGAGGGGCTCAGGCACTCTCCCTCAAGTTAAGTCCATGAAATTTAGTCCTATATTATATTGTAACCATTTTTCAGATTCAGACCAATGATATAAAATTAAGAACTCAGAAGAAAACCTTCAGATGTTCAGTCAGTGAGTCTATGATAAAAGAGCCAAGAGCATAAAATCAAGAAAGGAAAGCCTACTTAACAAATGGTACTGGGAAACTGGTATACTTATGTGCAAATGAACATAATTAAGCCACTACCTTACACCACACACTTAACTTAACTTAAAATAAGCAAGACTTAGATGTCACAACCAAGTCCATGAAAATATATTGAAGAAAACATAGGCCAACAGTCCATGAGATGAACTTCAGCGGTGTTTTGGTGATTTGACTCTATTGGCAAGGGGGTGGGGAGAAAAACAACACTGTGAAAGAAACTTTCACTTAAAAAATCATCCTACTGGATGAGAGAAAACATCTGCACATCGTCTATCTGAGAAATGGCTAGTATCCAAAATATATAAATAACTCACAAATCTCAACAACAAAAACAAACAACCACATAAAATAATGAGAAGCATTGAACAGATATTTCACCAAAAAAGAAGAAGAAAAACAACCCAAACAAACCAAAAACCCCACACACAGCTGGTCAACAGACTCACAAACAATAGTCCTCACTGATTAGCAGGGAAACACAACAATGAGCGGTCAGTTCACACCAGTGATAATTGCCCATTTCTAAATAGACGGAAGCACCAAGCGCTGGTGGTGGGGATGTGGAGGAAAAGGAACCCGCTTTCACTGCTGATGGGAATGTAATCGAATTAGCTGCTATAGGAAGTAGTACGTAGATTTAAAAATAAAAAGAAAACTACTACCATAAGATCCAGCAATTCTAGGAATCTATCCCAAGAATACAAAACACTAAATAGAAAAAGGTATGCACACCTACATTTTTTTTTAAACCTTCTTTCCAATAGTTGAGCTCTGGAAATAACACAAATGCTCAGCAACAGATGAGTGCATAAAGAAGATACAGTATGTTTGTGTATGCTTGTGTATGTGTGTGTGAGAGAGTGTGTGTGTGTATGTGTGTGAGTGTATGTGTGTGTGGTGTGTGTGTGAGTGTATGTGTGTGTGAGTATGTGTGTGAGCGTATGTGTGTGTGAGTGTGTGTGTCTGTATGTGCTTAATGAATACTACCCAGCTATAAGAGAACGATAAAATCTTGCCTTTTGTTACAACATAAAAGGAACTGGAGGGGGTCCTGATAAGCAAAACTGTCTGAAGGAGAAAGCCAAATCCTTGATGATGTCTCTCGAAGGAAGTACACAAAGAAACAGAACAAGGAACAGAGAGAATCAAGGAAAACAAACCATTAGATTCTGACCACAGACTTTAGGTTGCCAAATGTGATGGGGGAGGAGGAATGGGTCCAAAGTGTTCAAGGATTATGTTGGAAGCATAGTGGCACTTTAGTGGTGGGGTAGGGCGGCAACACTGCCTCTCAAACAAATGGAGACTCTCTTATAAACTAATGTTACCTCAAAAATTAATTTAAAAAACAAATTGTAAGATTTTGTAACAGAAGGAAAGCCTGGGAGGGAAGACTGTTTATGCGGCTCCTTTTATCCTCGATGTGGGGCCTCCACATTAGCAGAAGCGAGGCCAGTAGCACTGAGAGTCCGTTTAGTTGGGTTGCTGCAGGTCGTCTCTTCTTTCCTGGCCCTGTTTGTGGTGATTGGGCGGTGGCCCTGTGCTCTACACATTCCAATGCTCCTGACCACTGTCCTCTGAGCTGTTGAACCTGTTTGTCCCAGTGTCTCATTCATTGTTGTTGTCCAAGGTATACTAGTAGGAAGATCAGAATTTGTTTGTTGTTTGGGATACATTCTGGCAGTGCTAGGGGGGGCTATTTCTGACCCCGTGCTTGGCAGACCATGTGGTACTGTTGGTTGCTTTAAATATGCAAACCATGTACTCCAGTCCATTGAGCTACTCTGCAGCACCAGGAGGGGCAGAGTTCATGTTCTGCTACCCCTGTGTCCTTCACAAGCTTTAGGAAGATCATCTGATGTCTAATCTCCGAAGTTTGCTTCACTCTTCACCCTGAAATGTCAAGGAAGGGTGGGGAACAGAGTCTGGGAGATGAGGTGTAGTAGGTGGTGCTTCCCACAGAGGGTAACGGAGAGAGGATCTCTCCTCTGAGTGTGTGAGAAACCCAGCTGGGGGTCTGTGGAAGGCGAGAAGCTAAAGGCAGAATGTCTCCTTCTCTGCCAACCCTGCTGCTTTTGTTCCTGTGCTCTTCTAGGGGAGCAATTTTGTTTTTATTATTTAAATAGAATACCATTTATTCATTATTTATTTCCTCAATTGTCGAAAGACTACTTCCAAACTGTGTCAAATATTTGGATCTGCCAGGATATATCAGGCACTGGTAGCCCTTCACAAGAAAAAACAGCCAACCCCATCAAAAAATGGGGAGAAGAAATGAACAGAAGTTTCCAAAAAAGAAGAAATTTGAATGGCCAAAAGGCATATGAAAAGTGCTCTTCATCTTTAATCATCAGGGAGATGCAAATCAAAACAACAATGAGGTACCATCTCACACCACAGAGACTGGCACACATCCAAAACAGCAAGAACAACCGGTGCTGGCATGGATGTGGGGAAAAGGGACTCTCATTCACTGTTGGTGGGAGTGCCGACTGGTCCAGCTCTTTTGGGAAAACAATATGGGCATTCCTCCGAAAACTAGATATTGAGCTCCCATTTGATCCAGCAATAGCACTCCTGGGAATATACCCTAGAGACCGAAAAACACATAGCAGAAACACTATCTGTACTTCTTTATTCATCTCTGCGCTATTCACTATAGCTAGAATCTGGAAACAACCTAAATGCCCGAGAACAGAGGACTGGCTAAAGAAACTGTGGTTCATCTACACTATGGAATACTACGCGGCTGTCAGAAAAGATGAAATTATGAAATTTACCTGCAAATGGATGGACATGGAGACTATCATGCTGAGTGAAATTAGTCAGAAGGAAAAGGACAGATATAGAATGACTGCTTTCATTAATAGGATATAAATAGATACCAGAGTTTTAATAAATGGGTGAAATGGTAATGGCATATTAAAACTCACCATTGAATATACACAAAGAGACTTAAGTGATAAACTCTAAATATCTGCAGGGCTAGCCACAATGTGTAAAACAAGAGGGAGAGAGATGCAGAGACAGAGAGAGAGACAGAGAGAGAAAGAGAGGAAACAGGGCTACCTGCTGTTGAGGCAGCCTGGGGGTGGGTGGGAGGGGGTGGGGTACATTGGTGGTGGAAATGGGGCACTGGTGGAGGGATGGGTGCTGGAATACTGTATTACCAAGAACCAATTATGAACACCTTTGTAATTGTATGTCTCACGGTGGTATAATAAAAAATTTAAAAAAACCAAATATTTGGATCTGTAAAAATAAGATGCCCTTTATATAAATGGGGAGGAGAAATATAAAACATTTCATGAAAATAGATGCATCTTTATAAACCTTTGCTTCTTTAATCTTTCACATCATAGAAATTGTCTCCCAGATACTTTACACAATAGGAGACTGAGATTCAGAGAAAGGTTAACACAGAAAACCCCAGGGGACAGGATATGACTCTGATGGATGAAAAACATGTTCACATGCAGGAGTCCTTGGTTGGGTCTCTGGCATTGCTGGTTCATTCCCCAAACACCACCAGGAGAGAATCCTTACTCAAACTGGAGTCCCCTGAACACCTATAGGTGTCACTCCCAAACCGACATTAATAACAAAAATAAAATAAATGATTAAAATAGTTGGGGTACCCTTTGTTCACAGCTCTCTGTCTCCTACTTGCTAGCCCTGGGTTTTGTATTATAAGTGAAACATTGTCTTTCTCTTTCCTGTAGGCCTTCTACATATTCTTATGGTAGAGCAAAGGCCTTTTGTATAGACACAGGGAGACAGTTAAGGCTCTGCATTTGTGATATAGGAGTTAATTAACTCTGAAATAGTTACTCTTTGGCATCCGTCATATTTCCTCACTTAAAACCTCAGTTGCCCTTAGATTGATTCTAGTTCCTTATACACCAAAAGATGGGTCCCGTCGCAGGACTCGGATGGACCCAGGGCAAGCCGTGAGTAAGCTACCTTGGCCTCTACATGGGACGGATTAAGTGTCATAAGCAGGGTAATAACCTAAGAGCAAGTTCATGGAACAAACTCTGTCCTGACCCAAAGATAAGCAGCTAATTAAGATTCTGGTTTGGGTTAGGGATAAAACTTGGCCTGAGGACTGTTATCTGGAATATATAGTGAGATGTCCCCAGGAAAAGCCACCCTTTATAAATGTCTGCATTTCTTACTGTGTTTATACAAAATGACCAGAAATATTATTAAGCTGATTGTTTATGAGCTAAGGAGAGGAGAAAACAGACCAGGATTCTGCCTCTATCCTGGGAAGGTCATTGGCCTGTTGGTAGGATTCTATCTGGGGGGGGTGGATGGAGGGTCCCCTGGAAGACTGTCTTGAGAAGGAGGAACTTTTTACACCTTCTCATTGTTTTGGGATCAAGGTCCCTTCACCTCTTGCATCTCCCAATCCCCAAACTTTTGGGAGGATTTATAGAGCAGACTTGACTTGAAGTGCTAGAGCCTTGGACTATCAAGGAGCCTGTGGTCTTGTTCTTTTGTCCAATGGTGGTGGTAAGGAGGATGGTTGTTGGCCCTGAACATGCCAGAGAACCCTACTGAACCCCAATATCTATTGGGGACCCCACTGAACCCCAACAAAAATAAAGACCAATGACCCTTTGCCACCCGCACGGCAGAGCCTGGCAAGCTGCCTGTGTCGATTTGATATGCCAAACACCAGTAACAATTATAGACCTCATTCCCATGACCTGATGGAATGATTTGAGGCTCTTTATGTTTCTGGAGCAAGCAGGTGCCCTTGGGCTCTACTTGCATGAAACAGGACATATGGAGATGTTACTGGTGCCGCGCCGAGCAAATCGATGATGAACGGGAAGACAGTGATACAGTGATACAGTGACCATAGGCTAAAGGAGGCCCAGGCAAGTTTGCAGCCCGCAGAACCTGCAAACCACACCAAGCACAAGGGGAAGCAGACAGGCAAAGTGCAATGACTTGATTTCTACACAGGAGTAAAAATAATCCTCTACTAAGACACCTAGAAGATCACAGGCTTGTGGGCGAAAAGAAAACTTGCTTTGTGACAGCACAAATCCTGTGAGACTAACCTAATTTCTGCCTGCCTGGCAACCCCACTGGGTGGTGCGGAATGGAAAGACCAGCTGGGAAGGGTGGGGGTGGGGTTTCTGCTCCCTGTGGGAGGCAGTGATGCAGGAGGTCCCATCATCTCTGCCCGGGCGGGGGTGTCTCTGGAAACTCCTATCGCAATGGAGGGGGCTTCCTCCCATCCTTGCCTAGAAGGTAAGTTCTGTCCTAGGTTGGGGGAGAGTTTATGGTTACTAGGGAAATGAGCTGAGAACTAATGAACGATTTTACTTGCTCTTTGTTCCCTTTATTTGATGCCAGATAGTTCTTATCTTGCCTCAGCCTTTTGCCTAAAGAGATGAACATTCAAGGCCAAAGAGTCTCGGCACTATAAAAACTTGGTGCCTCCTTGATGATGGGGAATGAGCTCTGACCTGATGTCTCCTTGGTGACAGAGATGGCCACAGCTGATGCTGTCACCAGTACTGGCAGTAAGGGAATGTTCTCTTTCACCAAGGGGAGAAGCAACAACCATCAGGACGAGGCTCTCCACCACTTTTTAAAAAATTTTTTATTATACCACCGTGAGACATACAATTACAAAGGTGTTCATAATTGGTTCTTGGTAATACAGTATTCCAGCACCCATCCCTCCACCAGTGCCCCATTTCCACCACCAATGTACCCCACCCCTCCCGCTCACCCCCAGGCTGCCTTAATAGCAGGTACCCCAAGTTTCCTCTCTTTCTCTCTCTCTCTCTCTCTCTCTGCATCTCTCTCCCTCTTCTTTTACACATTGTGGCTAGCCCTGCAGATATTTAGAGTATCACTTAAGTCTCTTTTCCACCACTTTTTTTTTTTAAATCTTATTTGGGCGCAAAGGAAAACCTTCCCCCTTATTTTTCCCTTGAAATATAAGTGACTGAAGAAGCAAGCAGAGACGGTCTCTAAGTAAAAGGCTTGTGGACATGATTTCTGGTGCTGTTGCTGGCCACACTGTGTGAGCAATGGTATAAGCTCTAGTCTGAATCCCGACAGGTGCTGGTATTGCCCTGACTTTATTCGCATCCCTGTTACCAGCACTGTACCCTCCTCCCCCACCTGGGGCACCATCACACCTGAGAACTGAACCTTCCGTCCAGGAACAACCAGGTGGGGGCTCATTTCCAGGACAGGTCCCGAGTTAGGTCTGAACTGACTACTATTCAAAAATAAACAAAATAGTTTTTAAATAATAGTAATTTCGTATGCTTCATCATAAAGACATCTTTACTTCATCAGGTCTTTGAATATGCAGGAAATGAAATTTTCTTAACATTAAAAGAGCTAAAGTGTTTTTGCAATTACACAATTTTTCTTTACTTGTCTTAAACATATTTTATCTCACTTTTTCTTAGCAATCTGAGGTCTATTTAATAAAATGTCCAAACCTGGGACATTTTTCTGCCTGTAGAACTGATTTGCTAAGTAGGCAGTGAAGGGACTAAGAAGGAGCTGGAGAGAGTGGTGGAGGGGCATGTCGGCACCCCACTGGCAGAATTGGTGTCAGTGTATTCCTGAAGCATTAATATTAACACTTTTGTAAATGATAAAGTCTGAATTTTTTAATTTCTAGAGAAAAAATTGGCAGTGTTTACACACACTGCTAAATCAAATTCTTTTAAACTTGTATTATTTATAGAGATGTTTTGTTCATTTTAAGGCAAATGAAAGCAATTTCCTCCTAGATTTCATTAGGCCTAGAGATGAAATTAAAAGGGAATTTTAAGGACTAGGGGGGTGGGTAAAACACTTGTTTTACATGCAACAGACCCAGCTCTAGGTCAGCCACAGGGTCCTCTCAGCAGAGTCAGGAAATAACCCCTGAGCACTGCTAGGCCAGCCCTGAGAAACCTTGTCACATTCCCTGCACCCCCTCTCACACTCTTTTAACAAGGCCACTTGGTGAAGGAGATGGCTTCAAGAATAGGGAAGTGCCCAATTAATAGTGTACATGCTGGAATGGTGTTAATAAGTAATGTCTATATTGTAGCACATCTTCCAATCTGTTTACTCAAATTCAGCACCTCACAAAAGCAAATTAAAACCGAAGACTTATGACACAATGAAATAGTGCTCGTCTATGAGAAAAGATGAACTCTGGCCTTTTGCCACAACATGGATGAAATGAGAGGTTATTCTAATGGAATAAATCCAACAGAGAAAGAGAAATACCACATAGTTTCACTCATGTATAGGAAAGAAAGAGACAGCAAGGGAACAAACAGTGCTCAAGAAAACAAACCCTCAGGTATAACTACAGAAATGGCTTTATTCGAAGTGTGAGGGGTCTGGAGCAATAGTACAGCTGGTAGGGTATTACCTTGTACTTGGCTGACCCAGGTTCGATCCCTGGCATCCCATATAGTCCCCTGAGCACCGCCAGAAGTAATTCCTGAGCGAAGAGACAGTAATAACCCCTGAGTGTCTCTGGGTGTGACCCAAAAAGCAAAACAACAACAACAACAAAAACAAACAAACAAACATAAATAAAACCCCCAAAATGTGAGGGGATGATGTGTGGGCTGTTAGTGTCCAGTTGACTGTGGCAGTTGGTGTTCAATTTTGCACTGAGGTGATGGATGTGGTATGACCATTAAACTTTGTATATAAAACATATGAACACTTACATTCTTGAGAAAGGCAGTAAGGGAAAAGAAAGAAGGAAAGAAAGAAAAAGAAAGGAAGGAAGGAAGGATGGAAGGGAGGAAGGAAGGAAGGAAGGAAGGAAGGAAGGAAGGAAGGAAGGAAGGAAGGAAGGAAGGAAGGAAGGAGGGAGACACTAGGAATACAGGGATGACACTGTGGGTAGGGCACTTGACTTGCAAACTCCTGACCCAGATTTGATCCCTGGCATCCCACATGGTCCCCAGAGCTCCACTGGGAATAATCCCTGAGCACAGAGCTGGAAGGAACCCCTGAGTATGTCGGGTATAGCCCCAAAGCAAAAACAAAAAACAAAACCCCAAAGCTACTTTGCTTCACAAAATAATTGTAATAAAAAAGAATTTTAAAGAAAGAAGGCATCATGATTGTCTCCAGGTCTGCTGTAAGTTTAGGGGATCATCTTAGGAAGAAGTCTCATTTTTTGAGTGGGGACTTCAGAGCTGGGACACCAGTGATCACTCCTGGTGGTGTTCAGGGGACCTTTTGTGGAGTCAGGGGTTGAACCCAGGTTAGTCAGCAACAAGGCAAACACCTTAACCCCTGTACTATCTATCCAGGCCAACTCTCATTCTAAAAGAGGTCCTGAAAGTCTGAGGTCAGGACAGTGGAAGGGGTCTCACCTTGAGAAACGAGGTGTCAAGGGAAGAGTTGGGTGTGGTCATTAAGGAGGAATCTGAATTGGATAAAACCTCAAGTGAGGATCTGGTCAGTGGATGGACCAGACATCTTGGATCCTGGCTGGCATTTGGAGGGCAGAGCTGGTGTTACTGTCCAGGAATCTTATCCCCTTCAAGAGACAGAAAATCACACAGGAATGCAATGAACAAAGCAGAGTTTATTGTGCTGGCTAGCTAGGGTCCAGCTCCCACACAGACTCACAGGTCCGAGCCAGCAGGAGGGACCTTGGGCCTTCTCAAAAGGCTCCTTATGAAGGCTCCTCCTGTCCATCACAACAAGGCCTGTGAAGTTCTTAGCCTATTAGTCGATACTATTCTATCTCTACCCTATCCACTCAAGGTATATTGCTTCTTAGCCTATATGTGTGCGATCACACGAGCAAGTAGACAGGGCACATCCCGCATACACAGGGTCATCTCCCTTGACCTGTCCATCCAGGCAGGGCATGCCCACCATAAGCCCATCCAGGCCTGGCACATCTCGCACACACACCAGGTCAACTTCCTGGCCCTGCCCACATTCCACAGCCACCTTTCTTTTGTTTACCTTATGCTGGGTAGAGAAGCATCAGCACCTGGGCATCAGCACCCGGGTGGGTGGAGGGGGCTCTTACTGATCTCTGTTGGGGAAATCTGAGACAAACTACTATTCCTTCATTTATCCTTTCACTGGGATCCCAGATGAGAAATACCTAAACTTGGGCTGTGGAAGGACTGTCCATTTCCTTCAGCAGGTCACTTTGTCCTGGAGCGCCACTGGACTCTCTTCAGCCTGAACTCACATGATGTCCACATTAGCTATGAGCTTGAGGAGCTCCAGTCCAGCTGCCTTGATTTTTTTTCAGACCAAGCAACTGACATCTAGGCAGGCAAAGTGATCTGTCCAAGGGCACTCGCAAATAAGAGGGGAGTTCTGTTAGTGGGTAGGATTTCTCCATCTCTATCTGCTTCTTTCTCCATCACATACAGCTACTTCATGGGTCTACTGTTCTATAATTTATCCTGAAAGTGCTTTGGGCCATACACTCATTTTATAAATCTGTGCTGTCCTTTAGACTGTGTGTTAGGTGCTGGGCTTCAATAAACTCTACCACTCCCCTCCCCACTGGGGGCCAGTTTCAGGTCAGGAGGATGGAATAAATCATTGCAAGCCTGAAATACAACATGAACCACAAGAGTGTGAATCCTGGGGTTAGAGATCCTTTCATAAAGGAGGCTCACTAACAATATCATTTTCATAATAATCAAGCTGGTATTCTATCCTGACTGTCCAAGGCCGGAGATTACCCAGTATCCCAGAAAGGGAGGCTGGGAGGTGGGGGCGGGAAGCCAATAGGCAGTAAACTCATGTTGGAAAGCCTTTGATCCCAGACAAATGTGTCTTCAAACTTGATCTCTCTCACTTCCTTCTTGGACGAGTGTTGCTTGCTTTTCAGGAAGGGGGGACTTGAACACATCCAAATGTGCGAAGAAAAAATGAGAGGATATAGGCAGAGAATGGAACTCAAGACTGGTCCACCCAGAACAATCATGTGGACTCTGTATTCACCGGAGAACTGCCTGCTGATTGCCTGGCCCAGGGACCGACTGGGAATGATGCTTTGTGCAGATGTCAGCAGCTCTTCATGGGAAGCAGAAGGTGATGACTCTGGATTCACACCATGAGAGCTTATTCGCCCTCATCTTCCTTGAGAAGGGACTATGGATGAGGATGGGAGGGGGTACTGGGGGGACCAGCTGCTGCCCCCAACTCCATGTGCTTTCCCTCTCACTCAGAGTCTGTGGTGTTAATGAGGGAGACCACCTGAAGGAACAAGAGTCAGAGTTGGGCATTTTCTTTCTTTTCTTTTTCATTTAAATAAAAACAAAGTAAAAAACCCAAGCCCTCTGCAGCAGTCCCAGGAGGAGACATGTGATGTGTGCCCAGAAAGTGTCGGATCCTGCACAAGTTAAGAATTTGCAGGGAGTGCCCCTCTCCTTTGGCATCTGCCTCTGTGAACCGAAAGCGACGTTCAGAGCATTTTTGTCCTCTGTTTCAGGTTCCCAGTCTCTGCTGGCACTTGGAGTAGCTCTTCCTGTTCCCATTTGAATTGGGCCCTCTTGTATCTGAGCAGAATCCAAAAGCACAGGCCTGGCAGGGTGTCTAAGAAGCCCTACAGAGTGGATAGATGGGCCCCAGGCAGATGAACTCATGTCCCCAGGGCCCGTGGTATTACAGGTTCCCATTGTGGGTGTGTGGGAGGGCTGGAGAGTTGATCACATGGGGTCAGGGATGGGGGGCTTCTCTTGGTACAGGAGAAGGAAAGAAGAGCTCTGAGAATGTCAAGGATAGAGGTCAGAGCTGCTATGTGGGTGCCAAGGGATGTGGGTTAGAGTTCCAAACTTCCCTTCTTCCCCTCCCTATTCAGTTAGACCAACCATCTTTATACCTAGGAACCAGATGAGAATGCATAGTAAGCCCTCATAAACATTCTCAGTGGGCCTAAAAACTGCTCTGGAAGCAGTGTGTAAGGAAGCCAATTTAACCACAGATTCTCTGGTATCAACCAGAGTTAATTTTCTCTGGCTTATTTCTGGTCATAGAACACCATCAGTGTTCTCATAGAGACCACAAACACTTTTAATGTTCAGCAATGAATTGTATTCATTCATGGCATTCATTTGCCATTCATTCCCTCCTTATTCCAGGTTGGGGTGCAGATGGCCAGAGCCTATCCTGGCAGCTCAGGACATGAAGCAGAAGCCCGAGAAGGAATGAAACGCCTTTTCCAGGGGCACACTCAAACTCCAGCCCACACTCATGCAGTTGAGGCAGCTTCCAGGGTGCAATGAGCCTCACAGCACATCTTGGGGACATGGGAGGGAACCTGGTAGTCACAGGGGGAATGTGCAACCCTCACAGTGCCCCTGCCTGGAAAACAGTCAATCCACTTTCCCCCTCTTCATTATTACGATACAGCAATGCTGAGCAATACAATGTTTTCTGAGGGTCTGTTGCATGTGTCTCTGCCCCAGTTTCTCCTTGTGCCAGTAGGAGGAATCCGGTATTTCTGGCATCTCTGATGAAGGAAACTCATTGCCCAAGGCATTAGTGATGCACTAGGAAAAGGGATCCTTGCCCACCTTTCAAACAGGCTAACTCCAAGCTGGCTAGCACCAGAGACTAAGAACTGCTAAGGGACAGCTGGGTCTGGGTGACAAAGCATAGCCATGGAATGCATTCAGGATGTCCTTGAAATGTTCTTCTCTTGTTTTGTAACCTAGGTAGTCGGACAATGTGCTCTGTACTCCAAATGTGCTCGCGCCCTTGAGGCTGTCTAGACCCTGCTCTAATAAAGTAACATGCTTGGGAAGAATTTATGCTTCTGTGCTCTCCTGCCAACTTCCCATAAATGTCCCATGCGATATTTTATAAGGCAGAGCTTGTCCTTGTGTTCTAGGGCCCAGTCTGGAGCATGAGCTCAATTAGATACAATAATGTAATAAAATGTGTTTTCCACTTCCCAAGCCATGCTGCTTGGTTTTTATCTGGATTTTGGTGGAAATTTCCACATTAGTAAGAAGGGCAGACTTTCCTAATGCTGTATTCGTATTAGTGGGCCAGAGGAGTCTGTATTGGACACCACACAGAATTTTATGAGAGGGCGGGAGTGAGGGAAGAGAAGGGAGAAGGGAGGAAAGGAGGGAGAGTAGAGGGAAGGAAGGGAAGGAGAAAGAAAAAAGAAAGGGAATGAAGGGAAGGAATGAGAGAAGAAAGACAGGAAGAAGGAAATGAAGGAAGAATAATAGAGGAGGGAAGAAGAAAGCAGGGGAGGGAGGGAGAAAGGAAAGAGGAGGAAGGAAGCAAGAAAGGGAGAAACAGGGAGGGAGGAGAGCAGAGGAAGGATGGAAAGAAGAGAAAGAGGAAGAAAGGAAGAAGGAAGGAAGGTAGAGAGAGAGGGAGATGGGAAGGTAGGGAAACTTATCTCAGGCATTTTGCCAGGTTTTATTTGTCATATTTAACCATGGGCTTGTCTCTCCAATCCTTCCCTACAGAGGAAGGGAAGGACTTCTCTCACTTTCCCTTAATTCTGAACTACTGTGTTGAGATCTTTCTGTGGAACCACTCTATCTTCTCCAGCCTAGTTTGTGCATTTGGCTCAGGCACCATTCCATCACCAATATCTTTCTCTCATTACTAGCTTGGGCAGCAGCATACTCCCCTGAAACACTCAAAAGAAGTGGGGACTACAAGTCCCCAACACTTGAGCTTGTTATCTACAAAATAGACCTTGTCAGAGCTGCAAACAGTGCACATATCTGCAGAACAGAATGTGGGTTACCCCAGCCCACATCTTTTCCAGGTCTCAAACCTACACTTGCTTTCACAGAGGTCCTCAGCTCTCCCTCCTCTTCCCACCTGCCCCTGCCTGCTTACTCTGATTTCCTTTCAGGGCATCTGGAGAATGTTTGGGTCCCTCTTGCCTTACTACATAGGGGAGTTGTGTTTCTTGGGATTCGTAGTCACATTTAGATTATTAGCTATTGGAAGCATTAGGGTGTCTACTTGGTGCATGGAGGAGAAGCACCAAAAAGGACTCTAATCTGCCTTCCAAATCAAGAGAGTGGGAGCTTATGGTTATAATAGAACTAATCAGAGAAAACAAGCTTTTCTGGAACAACACATTCTTTCAAAATATTCTAGCGGCTGTGAGCAGCGCAGATCTTCCTGGAAGCACAATTAAAGACAGGGCTTACCTTGTCTGTTCCTTCCATCCCAGGCTCAAAGCCAGAGCAGCTGTACCCTCTACTGGAATGGGGTATTATGCTTGCTGGGGCAGGTATTATTAATGAGCCCACTGCATGAGAGAAAAATACTTGTATCCTCACTCTCAGCACAGCCCTAGAAAAGATGGTTCTCAGTTCCAACATCATATATCTGTCATTCTCATGCCTGGAACTGGCAGTGTGATCCATTTCTCAACCCTCTCTGAGCCTTGTGGTAGCTTGGGCCGGGCAATGAGAAGTGGAGTGATGGTTGTCCATGGCAGAGATCCAACAGGTTTCCTCATTGGAATCTGCCGGCACACACAATGCAATAACCCTCAACCAAGATGATGAAATGCTGAAATCAGTCCATGGAAAATTCAGTTGAAATGAAAGGGAGTGTTGGATGAAATTCAGAGTAGTTATACTTTGCTTTTGTTTAGGAAAAAAATGGAAGATCTAGGGGAATTGGGAGATAAATCAAGGGGTAAGCCTATCATGTACAGAATCCTGAGCTTGATCCCTGATGCTTGATCCACACCCTCCCATGTTCCCACCCTACCAAGACCACCACTCCATCCAAGCCCTTGCCACTGCTGTGCATTGTCCTGGTGCCCCCAGCACTACAGGCCCAACCACCATACTGCAGCCAGCCTTAGGTCTGACCACCTAACTCTGGACCTGTACCATGAGTATTTCCAGGAAGGTCCCCCTGTACCCCACAACTCCTGGGGTTGTCCACATATATGTACAGAGAAGATGCAGTCTATTTTTAGCAATATGGAGTCAATGTGCTTGGCGTACCTATTTTCAAGAATTTACTTCTAAATACATGCATATAGATAAATACATAATCGATGTCAGGGACATTTTGCATTATCTATCCTTGGGAGTGAAGGTAAATCTCAAAGGCCTTTTAGCAAACACTTCACATGCAGGAGCCCTGGGTTCAATCCTGGACCAATTGGGTCTTACAAAGCAACACTAAAAGCAAACTCCTGAGTGCTACTGGGTATGGCCCCCAAACCCAAAGAAAAGCAAAACAAAAGATGCTTTAGCCTCTCCCCAGTTTTTTTTTTATAGATGTTTAAACAAAAGCTGGTTCACTCAGGACCATGCCCAAACTGCAGAGGTGTGCGGAGAGGACAGAAGCACTCCTTTACAGGGGAGTTTTGCTGCTCACAGCTAATTACAATGAGTGACACATCTTCCCAACTGCCTCTCCACTGGTAGCTTGCAGCATTCCTCTCGCCACAGCTGTGCAGTTGCACGCCTGTGCCCAGTGAAGTGAGAGGCAGAGAAAGATTCTAGTGGGACTTTTGTTCTGCTCCTTGCTACAGAATGGGCAGGCAAGCTGCCCCCACCAACTCAGACATATGAGCCAAGAGGATTCCCCCGCCCCAGAGAATGGGTCTGTGGCAGAAATGGGAGTTGGTGCAGAGCCATGTGCTGGAGGCCTGTCTTTGTCTATCTCCCTCCCCAGTCACAAAGTAGGGTGACTCTCCCCACAGGACTCCCTTCTCTGAAGCTGCTTCTCCTCATGGGGTTAATTACCCCAACTCAAATCTTAGGGAGGATGAACTAATTGCCAAACACTTGACAATTATCAGGAGGCATGAGGTGCTTGTCGCCATAAAGCATTAACTCTAATTATTGTTCATAATCATAAGGGCTCAGGAGCTCCAAAGGCTCCCATGGCAACCTTAACTCTTCTCTCCTCTCACACAACGATGGACTTTTTCATTACAGTATTAAATGCTGCTCATAAAGCTGCCATATGATTGGGCAAATATTTATTTTTATAAGCAGAGATAAGGAGTCTCCTCTAAATGCTCCAGATTGTTTCCATTCTCAGGCGGGTGCCATAGATGGAGCCCCAAAGGCCCTGCCAGTGTGTCACCCCCTCATCGGCAACTGCCACAGCTCCAACAGGGAGAGGCTCTGAAAGGAGGACATGGAGCGGGACTTTATTTACGGGATGATGACAAGGACAGTCCATATTGACTGAGAAGTTCTTCTTTCAGCTCGGGTCTTTCAGCAAGCATTATGGGAGACTCTGTGGCACTCATCAATTAAGGGCTAGTTTATGGTGGGGTGGGGCCGGGGGTCACCCTGGGGAAGTGCACAAGGTTGAGGCCCACAATGTTATCACTTTGGCTAACTGAACTGCTGAAGGCAGCAGTTTAGTGTGGAAATAGTGCAAGTCCAACAGATAGATAGTGATGGGCATCACAGGAGGGGAATTAAACCTGTGGTTAGGGAAGTCCCTAAACAGTCAGTTTGTACCTGGGTCAGGTCACTGAGACAACCTAGAAAGTGCTGGTGTTGGTTTGTGTGAGTGTTACACTCTCTTCGTTAGATTGAATTTATCGGTTGATTGGGTATATGTTGGTTTACTGGGGAGGGTTGGGGGAGCTTGGCTTTTTCCTGCTCTGCATACCTGGAGCTGGTTTCCCCTGGCACTTTCCCTCCTGAAGAGGAACACCTCTGATTACTGGGCTTGACAAATAGAAAGAAGAGCTCTAGGTTCTCTCGGTAAAATGTTCAGACCTGGGGGGTTGGCCAGTGCCCTCCTAGATCCCAAAAGATCCTCCACTTAGAGTCCAATAGGTGGAGCTGTGCAGGCAACAAATGAAAGGGACTATTTGGCCACATGGGCAGGAAAGCCAGCTCTTGAGTCCAAGAGTAAATAGTAAAAGGAGTTAAATAGGAAAAGAGTTAAATAATAAAAGGAAAGGGCCAAGGACCACAGTGCTCTAGGAATATCTCTAAAGATCTGGACCCACTACAACAGATTAGATAAAGAAACTGTCGTTGATTTTATTTTTTTATTAATTAATTAACTAATTCTTCTTCTTCCCCCCCTCCCTCCTCCCCCTCCTTCTCCTCCCTCCTCCTTCTTCTTCCTCCCTCCTCCTCCTTCTTCTCATCCTCCTCCCTCCTCCTCCTCCTTCTTCTTCTTCTTCTTCTTCTTCTTCTTCTTCTTCTTCTTCTTCTTCTTCTTCTTCTTCTTCTTCTTCTTCTTCTTCTCCTCCTCCTCCTCCTCCTTCTTCTTCTTTCTTCTTCTTCTTCTTCTTCCTCCTCCTCCTCCTCCTCCTCCTCCTTCTTATCCTCTTCCTCTTCCTATTCTTCCTCTTCCTCTTCTTCCTCCCTTCTCTTGAACATTGTGGCTTGCAATTCATGCATTTAAGGGTTATCATGTATATCCATTTGCCTACATTCAATTCTCAGTTCTAGTCAGGCATTACCATTTCCAACAATTGTTAGCACACTGGTCCCTTCTCTGTTTTACCTAACCTCTGACTCCCACATGTTTGTGGTAGATTCCAATCACTGACAAGTCCTGATTCATGTTTTGCCTATCCTTGGATATTAGTACCATACTATATTTTTTATATCCCACAAATGAGTGCAGTCATTCTATATCTGTCCTTTCCTCTCTGGCTAATTTCACCTGACACAATATTCCCCATGTCCATCCATTTATAGGCAAATTTCATAACTTCATTTTCCCTAAAAGCTGCATAGTATTCCACTGTGTAAATGCACCATAGTTTCTTTATCCAGTTATCTGTTCTTGGGCATTCAGGTTGTTTCCATATTCTGGCATTGTGAATAGTGCTGCTATGAATACAACAAATGGTGATTTCTGCTGTGTGTTTGGGCTCCCAGGGTATAGTTTCAGGAGGGGTACTGCTGGGTCAAATGGGAGCTCAATTTCTAGTTTTTGGAGGAATGTCCATATTGTAAGAAATTGACATTTAAACACACAATGGAACATGACTAAGTGATGAGAAGAGAAGAGAAATAAAACCCTGCAGTTTGCTGCAGTTTGGATGGAATTGAAGGAAGTCATGCTTAGTGAAGAGAATCAGAAAGAAAAAGAAAAATACCAGATGACATCACTCATATGCGGAATATAAAGAAACAAAGCTAGGGATTAGACAATCCCCCACAGCAACAAACTAGAGATATGGTCAAGAGAACTGTCATTTGAGGGTGCTGAAGGGTGATGGTGTGGAGGGAAGGAAACACCATAAAAGTGGAGGGAGCTTGGCATGCAGATGGTAGGCATGAGGTAGCAGCACTACCAGATGAAAAAATTATATTGCTGCTTTTGTGCATGTGTAGAAATAATAAAGACCAAAAAACAGGTTCTCTTTGGTTGTCTGTGACCAGGCAAAGTGTCTAAGTGGGCCAATGACATATGGTGGGTATAGTCTGTCTCTACTGTTCAGGGAGGGATACCAAAGAATAAAGAAGTTAGGGGACTGGCCTTTCAGTGTCCCCTCCCACTGGTCTAGACAAAGTGAAGGGGGCTAACTGGTCAGATATCCAAATGGAAAGATAAGTAAAAGGGGAACCAAGAGAGAAAGAAATGAGTGTTGGTAAAGGGCAGTTGGTCATGGTCTGTCGGGGATCGCTGCGGGGGTCCCAGACAGTGCTGGGAAGCGAGTTCCCTTCTACCTCCCAAGCCGACGGGGAATGGATGAAGACTCAGGAATCCAATGCAGTTTTAAAGGTTTTACTTATCACAGGTTCAGGCATACAAGTCAGCAATAGGAGAAACCCTGTGCTTAGGATTCCCAGCTAGAACCCTAGACACGTGTAGGCCAAGATGGCGGCCACCACGTGTTAAGGCCCTGTAAAAAAGGAGAAAAAGACAAGACTCCCAAGAAGGATGTGAGCTCACAAAGAGAGAGCCCAAAAGAGAGAGAGCCCAAAAAAAGAGAGAGTGAATGAGGAGAGAGAGAGAGAGAGAGAGAGAGAGAGAGAGAGAGAGAGAGAGAGAGAGAGAGAGAGGAAGAAGGCTGATTTTACACCCCTGCAACTCAGACCTCCCACTATTATGGGAAGCAGGAAGGGTCAAATGCCCTTAGGTAATTTCTCCCAGCACCTCACCTAGGCCCTATTATATGCTAATGTTTTGAGCCAAGATTTGCCTGGAAATGCCTTTATAGGGTAGAGAAGGTGGTTTCTGAGATGGCATGTCTCTGTACCAAAGACTAATACTAATGCCAGTTAAATATTTCTCCAAGCCTTCACAAGTCTCGTCTACTTCATGGTAGTTTTGTATTTTAGTTGCCTTTGAGTTATCAGGGAGCCATGCTTGCTTGCTTGGAGGCAAACAGCATTTCTCTCTGGTCTAATTACTTAGAGATCCAACGTGGCCAGGCAAATATGCTGGTAAGACCTAGCTAGCTGGTCCCACGATGATTGTGGTAGCATGAGAGAATATTTATACCAGCTAGTACAGAATACATGGTCAGATAAACTGCCACATTTAGACTACCCCCTTATCTACGAAGTGATTTGCAGGGAGGCAATCCAGGGCAGATGCAGAGGCTCTTAGAGGAGTCTTGCAACAATGGTCAGTCATCAAGACTGCTTTTTGAGAGAAAGTCGGCTAAGGGCTAGAGCTGCATAAACCAAGGCAGGAATCTTGGCTCCATCTCTTGGGTTGTGAGACTTTGGAGAAATTACTACAAATCTTATTTTTTCACAAGGGACAAAAATTTTTTATTTCAGATAATAGGTATTGACAGGAAATTGTGACAATCAAATGAAATTGTTCCTGTAAAGTGTTTGCTGCCTTTCCCGGCCCACAGTGAGAACTCTATAAATATTAGTATCAGTGTTCATTGTAACATGAGAGAAGGTAAAAAGGGACACAGGTAGGTAATGAGACAACAGTAATAGTAGAGAGTTGAGTGTGGTCATGAGAACCATAGCAGCAACCGGAGGGAGTGGTAGAAGTTGGGATGATGGCATATGGATAGGGATGTTCTTTTAAAAAGTTGTAAGTTTTTGTGATCTACAATACTGTTAATGATGGCTTCTTATATGCACAATTCCAGCAGCACACCCGTGACAGTGTTCCCATCAAGGGAGAGGGGACTTTTTGATGGTGGGATGGAAATAAAACTTTGGGGATGACTTTGGGGACTAGCATACCCATACACAGTGTAAAGATACACCCTTAAAATTGTATATTGTTATCCAAGGTCAAGTGAAACATATATCAGGAGGTCTTGTCAAAGGTGGAAATTATCACAAACGTGTGGGAGTCAGAGGCTAGGTAAGACAGAAAATGGAACAGTGTGCTAACAATTGTCGAGGGTACTAATGCCAACCTAGAACTCAGCATTAAATAGAGGCAAAAAGATATACATGACAACCCTTTAATGCATGTTCTGTAATCCATAGTCTGGAAGGAAAGGAAAAGAGAAAGAGAGAGAAAGGGAAAGAAATAAAGAACCTGCCATGGAGGAGGGCTGGGGAGGGGGAGGGAATCGGGGATGTTGTTGGTGGGAGATGGGCACTGGTGGAGGGATGGGTGCTGGAACACTGTATGACCAAAAACCCAAATATGAACTTTTTAATGGTATATCTTTGTAGTTGTAAAAATAAAAAATTAAAAAAATTGTATATTGTTATGTACCAATGACAAATCAGTTCAAAGCTGTTCAGAAATATTTTGAGCGTAAGGTCCTCTTGTAATGCCGGTTGTCTTAGGCAAGTGTTATGTACAGGGCTTTTCAGCTTGCACTTGGCTAAAATTGTCTGGCTTGGCTCTCAGTTCTTTTCTCTTCTAAGGTGTATCTGGCAAGTAATTCACTTCTTTGTGCCTCAGTTTACTTGTTTGTGAAAGAGGATGATTTCCTTAGTGTTTTTCACTTAGAAGTGTTATAAGGAGTAAACAGGCTTACATATTCAATACTTAGAATGGCACCTGGCATCTTGGAAGTGCTGTTGAGCACCAGTCACTACTGATATGCTGTACAATGCAGCTTTGTGGCATTTCTTAGTTCTGTCCCGGTTACTAATCTAAAACACAGTCTCCAACTCAGGAGTTTTGGGCTGACCAAGTAATCCATGGACTGTCAGAAATCATGAAATCATGACCATGCCCTGAAGAACAGAGGGTGCTCTTGAAAGGAGTTCATGAAAACCATCACACCCACCTAATGACAACTGGAAGCTCCATCACATCTAAGTCATTTTCAAAGTTTAGGGGCAGAGAGAGAGAGTGAGAGAGAGAGGTGAGATTAAGATAATAGAGTGGGTAGGGCTCTTACTTTGCATGTGGCTGATCCCCAGCACCTCAAGTGGTTGCCCAAGCCCTGCCAGAGTGATCCCTGAGCACAAACTTTTGAGTACTGCTGGGTGTGGCTCAAAACAACAATAACAAGAAAAGGTGATTACTCAAATTTAAAGTTCAAATCTCAGTTGAAAGTGAATAATAGTAAAGAGGCATACATGCCCAATATGCAACAGAACATTCAGGAATACATGGCCAGAGAGCGATACAGCTCTTGCCTTGCATGCAGCTAATTCTGGTTTTATCTCGACATCACATGTGGTCCCCTGAACATTGTTGGGAGTGATTTCTGAAGAAAGAGAGGAACTGCCCCTTAACATCACTGTAGGTGCTTCTCCCACTCTCCTGAGAAAACAACAACAACAAGCAACAACAAAAGTCAGGAATACAGGATATGAAGGTGTGACTCAGTTGTAAAGCATCTGCCTAACACCCCTTAGGCTGTGACTTAGATCTCCAGCATGACTGCACCCTAGCAAGCACCACACCAGCGACAACGATGACAGCAAAGGAAATGTACACAGGGCATAGTAGACCCCAGCAATAGATAGAGACAAAGAATAAAGAGTTGGGTATATAATACTCATTCGACAAGGGGTTAATCTCCAAGTTATATAAGGCACTGGTAGAACTTTACAAGAGAAAATTCTTTTCCCCATCAAAAAATGGGGAAAAGAAATGAACAGAAAACTTCTTCAAAGAAGAAATTCAAATGACCAAAAGGCATGTGAAAAAATGCTTTTCATCACTAATCATCAGGGAGATGCAAATCAAAACAACAATGAGATCATCTCACACCACAGAGACCTACACACATCCAAAACAGCAAGAACAAACACTGCTGGCCTGGATGTGGGGAGAAAGGGGCTCTCATCCATTGCTGGTGGGAATGTCAACTGGTACAGCCTTTTTGGAAAAGAATATGGACATTTCTCCAAAAACTAGAAATTGAGCTCTCATTTGACCCAGCAATACCAATCCTAGGCCTATATCCTGGGGGCCCTAAAACACACAGCAGAAACACCATCTGCCCCTCTATGTTCATTGCAGCACTATTCACAATAGCCAGAATCTGGAAACAACCTAAGAATAGATGACTTGATAAAGAAACTATGGTACATCTACACAGTGGAATACTATGCAGCTGTTAGGAAAAATGAAGTTATGAAATTTGCCTATAAATGGATGGACATGGAGAGTATCATGCTGAACTGAAATGAATCAGAAGGAGAGGGTAAATAGAGAATGAATGCCTTCATTTGTGGGATCTAAAAAATTTGTGAGACTAATATCCAAGGCCAGGCAAAACAGGGGTCAGGAGGACTTGTCAATGGCTGGAATCTACCACAAGCGTGTGGGGGACAGAGGTTAAGTAAGATAGAGAAGGCACCAGTTTGCCAACAACAGTTGGAAATGGTAATGCTGGACTAGAACTGAGTATTGAAGCTAGGTAAAGGTATATCCATAATAAGTTCTCAGTGAATGTATTGCAATGAAAAAAGTGCATGAAAAAACTAGAGAGAGAGAGAGAGAGAGAGAGAAAGAAGAAAAGTGCCTGCCATAGAGGCAGATGGGGAGGGGGAGGGAAACTGGGGACATTGGCGGTGGGAAATGGGCACTGGTGGAGGGATGGGTGCTGGAACACTGTATGACTGAAATCCAATCATGAACAGCTTTGTAACTATCTATCTCATGGGAATGCAATAAAATTAAAAATAATGAAAAAATAAAAAAAAATAAAGAGTTGGGTATGAAGTTTCTTGGTGCCTCTATATAATACAGTGAAGAGAACAGCCATCCTCACACAAAATAGACAGGCACAACCACGAGGACCGAGATGGCTGGAGTACTTACTCGGTAATTTTGCAGTCATTACCCAGCATATTATAAATTTCAGTGCCATTACTTAGGCTTATTTCCGTTAGGAATGCAAAGGTTCTAAGGCCTGGCCATGCAGGACAAGGTCAGTGACTTTTACAAATGTAGAAACTAAGTCTGTGTGATCAGAAGTCAATGTGGGAAGCCCGTGGGCCCCACCCAGTGAATCAGACATGAGCACAGGAGAGAGCTGCGGGTTCTCTGGAAGCATTTCTGGATCTTGCAAAGAGGCTTGGCAGATTCATCTGCTATTTCAGCCATTCTCTTACTCAATACACATTCATGGAACCACACTGGGTTCTAGGTCACAACAGGGACCCGGGCTGTTAATAGATGACTCGAAGCAGCTGGTAAGCATTAGGTAGGAGATTGTTTTTTTTTGAATATTTTATTATACCACCGTGAGATATACAATTACAAGATGTTCATGTTTGAGTTTCGGTTACATAGTGTTCCAGCACCCATCCCTCCACCTGTGCTCATTTCCCACAACCAATGACCCCACTTCCCTCCCCTTCCCCCAGCCTCCACGACAGGTTATTTATCTCCTTTTTGTTCTCTCTCTCTCCCCTCTCTCTTCCTCTCTCTCTCTCTCTTTCTTGCTTCCCATTCTTACACGTTGTGGATTGTAATACATATATTTAGAGGTTATCATGTATATCTTTTTGCCTATATTCAATGCTCAGTTCTCGGATGGTGTCATCATTTTCAATGATTATCAGCACACTGTTCCCTTCTCTGTCTTACCTAGCCTCTGACTCTCACACGTTTGTGGTATACCAGGTTTTGAGATATCGCGCAGGTACCCATGTGCCATGTTACTGGGGCCCGCTTCGAGTAAATCGATGATGAACGGGAAGACAGACAGACAGACAGACAGACAGACAGACAGACGCGCCCATGTGCCATAGGGATCGGGCTGTGTCCAGCTGTGGAGTCTGGACCAGAGGATGACTGTGGTTGTGTTTCTGACTTCTGGGAGCCTGGCGGAGGATAGGACAAGGAGCAAAAACTTTGCCCCCACCCCAAGACGCCCCATCAGTCTAGCATAGGGCCAGCAGGCAGAGACTCTGCCCTACACCTTAATATCTGGTGCCCAGCTGAGAACCCCAGCAGCAATTCTGGGCAGGGCTGCCAGGCCTATGTGGAGGGAGCCGAGGTTGGGGGAGGTAGCCCCAGTCTAGATTCCCTAAAAACCTGGTTGGTGTGGTTGCCGGGTCCTGCATGCCTGATCTTGAATTCGGCTTCTCTCTTGGGTCAGGCTGTGTCCAGCTGTGGAGTACAGACCAGAGGGTGATTGTGGTTGTGTTGTGCGAGGTTTTCTGACTTCTTCTGTTCTTGAATTTACTTTCGAGTTTCTAGAATGTGATTGGTTCCACTAGTTTGATGTACTGCTTGGCCACTAGCAGCCACGAAACTCAAGGAGAGCCAGATGGCAGCTCTCCCCCATGTGTCTGAGTCTCAGTCTCTGCATGATGGGCGATAGCCCTGAGGCAGTTTGTGGGCGGGTCCACCAGGCCTCCCAATGGGATGGACGCGGGGAAGGGGGACCTAAACTCCATCTCCACAAATGCCTTGTGACTTTTGCCTCTGAGAACTGCAGTAGGAGACTGTTTTTAAAGAAGTAAAGACACAAAGTTGTGAGAAACCTAAATAGCTGAGTCAAACTCCCTGAAAAAGGCGGTGGATGGGGCCAGAGACATAGCACAATGGGTAGGGATGTACCTTGCATGTGGCTGGCCTAGGTTCAATCCTGACATCTCATTTCCCTGAGCACTCCCAGGAGTGATCCCTGAGTGCAGAGCCAAAAACAACCCCTGAGCATCCCCAGGTATGGTCCCCAAACAAAAACAAACAAAAAATGTGGTGGTGGGGAACTCTTCTAAATTTGATGTTTATCTTTTTTTTTTTTTTTCTTTTTTTGGGTCACACCCGGCAATGCTCAGGGGGCTACTCCTGGCTCTGCACTCAGGAATTACTCCTGGCGGTGCTCAGGGGACCATATGGGGATGCCGGGGATCGAACCCATGCTGCAGAGGCCGGCTGCGTGCAAGGCAAACGCCCTACCCGCTGGACTATCGCCCCAGCCCCATGATGTTTATCTTAAGCAGACCAATACATTTATAAAAAGACTATTTTTTGTAGACCACACCCAGTGGTATTCCAGGGAACTGTTGCCATTCTAAATGGTATTTAGCCTAATGGTATGGGACTGACACTGAACCCTTGGGCCCCGGCAATCCCTGCTTAAGCCTGGTGGTGGATGAGGGTCACCAGAACCATACTAGTGGTGGTCTGAGGCACCAAGAGCATCCCAGAAACCCTAGCAGCGAGTCTATTAGTGCCAGGCATCAAACTTGGACGTTGTACATCCCAGGCCATGTGATCTGCCACTTGAGCTACTTCCCAAGCCCCAAATCAGTACATTTTGGTGGAGTCTGATGGAGTTCTTTTGAACAACAGCTAGTGTCATGGAGTACATTTCTCTGATTTCTATGCATGAGAGGGCCGAGTCCCGCTATTTGCAGCAAAAGCTTCACTTTCTTGATGTCAGATCTCACTTGAGAGATATAGTTACAGCCACAGATGCCTACATAGGAAAGGGCTGCACTTGAACAAAAGCTCTCAGGTCTGTTCTCCCCCAAAGCTCTTCAAGGAACAGAAGAAACTACAGGATAGTAGAAAACCCCAGCCATGGAAAGTAGTTGTCAGTGCATATTTCTGAAGAGGTACAGAGACAGTTGTACAAGATTTGAAACACATAATACGATTCTTGATAAATGGATTCCCTCCAGCGCCACTCCACATCTCCCTACAAGCTATAATTCTTCACCCAATTATCTTCCGAGGAGCATATGAAGCCCAAAATGAAGTTGGAACCAGCGCTGTCAGCCGTGCTGGGGCACGTGGCCCTCAAGTCTTCTTCCAGAATGAGTAGGAGTCTTCCTGCTCCCTTTCCTGGCATTCGCCTACCATACCTTAGGAGTCTCCTCACCTCTCTCTCCTGGACTTCATCCCTTTAATCACAATTAAAGCAGGTTTTCGTCATTTGTATTGTTACCTAACAACCTTTTCTTCTTCTCACAGAACTCTGTAACCATCAGAGCACAGATTCCTGCCAAAACTGAGAAAGGAAGAGAGCAGCTAAAAGCCCCCAAAGAAAAGCGGCATGGTCAGAACCACAATTCATAACCCACACAGATGATATTGTTAACTGCTTGGTCTGAGGAACCCTGTTATTGCTCCATATAGTGAGCATCTCTCACATAAGATTAATTTTTAGGATGACGGGTAATGTCACTCACAAGGGGAAAATAGCAATTTTCTTAGTAACCTAGATTACATATTAAAAAGCATTTCATTAAAAAAAAGCATTTCATTGCAATTTAATATGGTAGGTTAGAATCTTCACCAGGAGATCAATTATTATCATCTTGGTATAAAACTCATTAACGTGGTGGGGAGATTAGCAAAGGCAAAGGGGATAGGAAGGATGGAACCCAGAGGAGAGCAGAAGGAGCCCATGTGTGGATCCGCTCTCTGGTCTGCTCGAGGAGCTGGAGCCACAGACCCAATGCCCTGGCAGCTCCTTGTAAAATATATTTAAGCAACCAGATTTAAACAACAGAGGACATAACTGACAATTTGGACTTTTTAAAAAAATTTTTTATTATACCACCATGAAACATACAATTACAAAGGTGTTCATAATCGGTTCTTGGTAATACAGTATTCCAGCACCCATACCAGTGCCCCATTTCCACCACCAATGTACCCCACTCCCTCCCGCCCCCCCCTTGCTGCCTTAATAGCAGGTACCCCAGTTTCCTCTCTTTCTCTCTCTGTCTCTTTCTCGGTCTCTGCATCTCTCTCCCTCTTATTTTACACATTGTGGCTAGCCCTGCAGATATTTAGAGTTTATCACTTAAGTCTCTTTGTGTATATTCAATGGTGAGTTTTAATCTGCCATTACCATTTCCCACATTTAGTAAAACACTGGTATCTATTTATGTCCTATTAATGAATGCAGTCATTCTATATCTGTCCTTTTCCTTCTGACTAATTTCACTCAGCATGATAGTCTCCATGTCCATCCATTTGCAGGTTTCTAATCGAATTTCAAACCAATTTCATAATTTCATCTTTTCTGACAGCCGCATAGTATTCCATAGTGTAGATGAACCACCAGTTTCTTTAGCCAGTCCTCTGTTCTCGGGCATTTAGGTTGTTTCCAGATTCTAGCTATAGTGAATAGCGCAGAGATGAATAAAGAAGTACAGATAGTGTTTCTGCTATGTGTTTTTCGGTGACAATTTGGACTTTGACTTAAATCACATGTGTTTTCCAATGGCAAAACAAACATGTAGCAATATTCATTGACAGTAACTAGGAAAGTTTTTTTGGGGGTTACACCAGGCAATGCTTAGGGGTTACTCCTGGCTCTGCACTCAGGAATTATGCCTTGTGGTGCTCAGTGGACCATATGGGATGCTGAGGATCGAACCCAGGTTGGCAGCGTGCAAGGCAAATGCCCTACCCGCTGTACTATCTCTCTGGCCCCAAACTAGGAAAGTTTTAAAAAGCACGAAGGGGAAGAAAACAAGTTACTTTTAAAACATTTACCCTGCGGCCTGAGCAATAGCACAGAGGGTAGGGCGGCTTTGCCTCGGTCAACCTGGGTTCAATCCCCAGCATCTCATACGGTCCCTCAAGCACCGCCAGGGGTAATTAATTCCTGAGTGAAGAGCCAGGAGTAACCCCTGAGCATCGCCAGGTGTGACTCAAAAAAAGAAGAAAAAAAAAATTATCCTGAAAACTCACCTCTCTCGGTCACATTTATATTTATACCATTTTGAAAGAGGAACCTTCCAGGTGGGAAGTGCAAAGGTCCTGTGGTGAGTTCTGGCTGGTGAGTGCAAGGAAGACTGAGGAGGTGGGTGTGACTGCAGTCCAGTATTCCAAGCAAGAAGGAAGATGTTAGAAGAGGTGGTGAGGGGGGTGAGGTAGAGGATTTGGCAGGCTGGAATAAGGATTTGGGGGGCTCATTCTGAGTGAGACAGAAAGTCACTGAAGGGTATACATTAAGGGTATGCATTATGGGACTTATCTTCAGACCCAGCTTTTTGCAAGAGGGGAGGAGAGCACAAAGGTAGAAACAGAAGCCGTCTAGGTGGAGGAGGGTGGTTCAGAAGTGGAAAGCTGTGGAAGAGGGAGGGCCACTGAAACAAAAAACAAAGCCAGATTTTGGATGTAACTTGAAGCTGGAGCCTAAAGAATTACATAAGGGGTCTGAGAGGGGGGGCCCAGGGTGATTCCTGAGTGTTTGTTTTAAGCATCAAGAATGGAGTAATTATTTACTGAGGAGTGGCAGGCTGGGTAGGGGGTGGAGTGGGGTGGGTATATTAAGGTCAGGGCAGCAGGGATTTTAGCTTTGGATGTCATTTAAGACATCACTCTCACCTCCAAGTGGAAGTGATAAGTGGGTAGTAGGATTTAAGACTCTTAAGTCTGGAGGGGGTGGTGATATCTGAGTTCAGGAGATACCATCATGGATGGAACTGGTATTTAAGGCCCCTGGGATGAGTGAGATCAGCAGGGAGAAAATGCACACAGAGATAAGAGATCTGAAGACTCAGCCTCCAGTGTTTTAGAGGGTGGCAAAGGAGCCTAAGAAGCAGCCAGGGCAGGAGGAGGAGAAGTAAGAGGCTGGAGTCCCAGAGGTCAGTGGAAGAAAGTCTTTCAAGACGAGAGACAGTCATCCACTCTCTGATCAAAGCTGCTGATAGGCCTAGTAAAATGTGCTGAGCGAAGTCCTGGCATCTGGCAATGCTGGAGTCATCAACGACCTTGACAGGAGCAGCTGCGGGGGCATGTTTGAAGCCAAGGGCACTCTGCAGGGGCAAGGAGGAGAGAAGTGATGATGACATGTATAAGCCAAACAGCAACTTGGAACAGTGAAAAGTCTCCAAGGTGAGTCTCCAAGGTATTCTCTGTCCAAGTGGTGGGGTTCAGAAAAGGCCAAGCCCTCCCTCAGGAAAGAGGAACCATGTCTGTCTTGGGGCATGGGTGAAGCTCAGTTCTCCTGTGATCCTGCCTGATGAGGGACCATGAGGATTCATCCCAGAACAAGTGTCAGAGAGACTATGTCACTGGGTGTCTCAAAAGTTGGAGTTAGATGAATCTAAATCACTTCACTTATATCATTTGTCTTCCCGCTGTTCATCGATTTGCTTGAGCGGGCACCAGTAACATCTCCATACGTCCTGTCACATGCAAGTGTAGCCCAAGGGCAACTGCTCGCTCCAGGAACATGAAGAGCCTCAAACCATTCCTTCAGGTCATGGGAATGAGGCCTATAATTGTTACTGGTTCTTGGCATATCAAATACGACATGGGTAGCTTGCCAGGCTCTGCTGTGTGGGTGGGATACTTTTGTAGTAGCCTCTCATCTGGTGCATGTATTGATGAACAGGTCGTGTGAAACAGGGAAAGATCAGCTTTTCTGCTGGGTGGAGCTCTGATGAGCTGTGGAGTCGGATGTTGAAAATGGCGGCCCTCATGGTGTGGGGGTTTCCTCTGGCTTCTCGTGAGGCTCTGCTGGGATGGCGGGCCAGGGCTAGAACCCGCCTTCCTGCCTGGGTACCTCATGATCAGCAGGGCACAGGGTAGCAGTTCTACCCCATGTCTCTGAGTCTACGGCCACACCACCCTGAATGTACCCAATCTCATCTGAATATAATATATAGCTATTTAAATTTTTTTTAAATTATACCACCATGAGATATACAGTTACAAAGACATTCCTGTTTGGTCAGAGAGATGTAAATCAAAACAACAATGAAATATCATCTCACACCACAGAGACTGGCACAACACAGAAACTGCAGAAGAGCAAGAACAACAAGTGCTGGCATGGATGCAGGGAAAGGGGGACTCTCATCCATTGTTGGTGGATATGTCAACTGGTACAGCCTTTTTGGAAAACAATATAGATATTACTCAAAACAATAGAAATTGAGCTCTCATTTGACCCAGCCATACCACTCCTAGGAATACAGCTGTTTTTTCAAAAGACAGAATTAGAATATTCATTCGAGAACCCCTTTACTATTTATTAACTTCCATCAAAGAAGCCTTGAAAAACCCAGCATAATTTGATGAAAGCAGCTCACATCTTTCTGATGACTTTCACTTTGCAAAGGTGTCTGCCTCACACATGTCACCTGATCCTCACACTGGCAGGGTAGGGAAGTCATTATTTCACAGGCAGAGAAAGTAGGACTCAGCCAAGGTCACTGTGGGTGTGAAGAGTGAAGAGAAGGAACTGAGTCTCAGAGCAAGACTTTTTTTTTTTTTTTTTGCTTTTTTGGGTCAGACCCAGTGATGCTCAGGGGTTACTTCCTGGCTCTTTGCTCAGAAATTACTCCTGGCAGTGCTAGGGGACCATATGGGATGCTGGGTATCGAACCCGGGTGGGCTGTGTACAAGGCAAACGCCCTACCCACTGTGCTATTGCTCCGGCCCCAGTGCAAGACTTTGGATGTGCCACATCCCCAAATTTTCTACTTTGTCTTCCTGCCTTTCTTTAAGAAAAACAGAATTTGATTTTATAAAACTTAAATCAAAAGATTTTATAACAATTGAAAGTTTTTGATGGTTCAGGTCCTATTTGATGAATTTCTCATGAGTAAAAATACCAGGTATTCTCAGAACTCTCTGTCATGACATGTAATCATTATTACTGTCTTGACTCTAGATGGAGCAAGCTGAGATGGAGAGGCTGAGCAACCTGCTGAGAGTCACACAGCTAGGAAGCTGGGAATCTCAGGCATTCTGGCTTTCACATGTATGCTCTTAATGGCCATCATTAACCAATTCATCTTCTACAGATGCAGCTCTTTAGGCAAAGAAAATATTAATTAATTCACCCATATTCATGTGCTGATTGGTGTTGACCTGGAAGTCTGATGATTTTGGGTAATTAAAGGGGATTTTGCTGAGCACTTTTTGTAGAGTGATAAAGAAGGCTAGCTACTCTGGGGCTACGTGCAGTAAGTGGTTGAGTCTTCATATGGCATCTTCATTTGAGGAGGTTACAATAGCAGATAGTGTGCTATCAATGATCTTTTTCTGGCAAGTCTATTGTGATAGTGGAAACTGTGGAAAAAATCTTGTCTAACAGTAGGTGGATAATTCAGCAAATATCATTCTCCCTGCACCTTCCCCACACACGGAAAGAGAGGCTTCCCTGACCATGCAGGACAGGGCCAAGCAAAATATTCTTTGGTTATTGAAAGACTGGAAGATATAATGTGAACAGAAGCTTTTTGTGTACTTGCATAGTTTATTTTGGTTATGGGGGCTCTTCCATCCACCTTAGGTAAAACATGTCAGCAATCATTGCCCTGAAGCTTGGGTCCCAGAATGAAACATGGGGGACCGTCCTCGCTGACCTGCAGCCCAGGGCCATCCTAAGCTTACTTTAGTTGAATTGAAGTGGGAACAACAAAGCAAGAATTCAGATCCATCAATAAAAAATAAATATTTGTTGTTTAATTTATTGAGATTGTTTAATGTATTGAGTTGCTATGCGGCATTAAAGCAGAAATAACTGATACATCCAAAAGGGAAATATAGATGGAAACTTTACAAATATGACTTGAAAATTTTGTCGAGCCCTTTATAGAATAAGTGCATAGGTGACAAACACCTGTGAGCTAAAAACAGAGTAATTCTGGTACAGGAAGCATAGGGTAGCTGGTCTATTGCTTGCCTTGCATTTGGCTGACCCAGGTTCAATCTCTGGCAGGCCATATGGTCTCCTGAGCACAACCAGGAGTGATTCCTGAGCTCAGAGACAGGAGTAACCCCGAAACTCACCAGTTGTGCCTTCTGGGAGTCATAGTTGGGCGCTAATTTTTTTTATTTTTTTTTTTTTTTATTATACCACAGTGAAACATACAATTACAAAGGTGTTCACAATTGGTTCTTGGTAATACAGTATACCAGCACGCATCCCTCCACCAATGCCCCATTTTCACCACCAATGTACCCCACCCCCACCCACCCCCCATGCTGCCTTAATAGCAGATACCCCAGTTTCCTCTCTTTCTCTCTCTCTCTCTCTCTCGGTCTCTGCATCTCTCTCCCTCTTATTTTACACATTGTGTCTAGTCCTGCAGGTATTTAGGAGTTTATCAATTAAGTCTCTTTGTGTATATTCAATGGTGAGTTTTAATCTGCCGTTACCATTTCCCACATTTAGTAAAACACTGGTATCTATTTATATCCTATTAATGAATGCAGTCATTCTATATCTGTCCTTTTCCTTCTGACTAATTTCACTCAGCATGATAGTCTCCATGTCCATCCATTTGCAGGTAAATTTCATAATTTCATCTTTTCTGACAGCCGCATAGTATTCCATAGTGTAGATGAACCACAGTTTCTTTAGCCAGTCCTCTGTTCTCGGGCATTTAGCCGATTCTAGCTATAGTGAATAGCGCAGAGATGAATAAAGAAGTACAGATAGTGTTTCTGCTATGTGTTTTTCGGTCTCTGGGTATATTCCCAGGAGTGCTATTGCTGGGTCAAATGGGAGCTCAATATCTAGTTTTCAGAGGAATGCCCATATTGTTTTCCAAAAGGGCTGGACCAGTCGGCACTCCCACCAACAGTGGATCAGAGTCCCTTTTTCCCCACATCCACGCCAGCACCGGTTGTTCTTGCTGTTTTGGATGTGTGCCAGTCTCTGTGGTGTGAGATGGTACCTCATTGTTGTTTTGATTTGCATCTCCCTGATGATTAAAGATGAAGAGCACTTTTCATATGCCTTTTTGGCCATTCGAAATTTCTTCTTTTTGGAAGCTTCTGTTCATTTATTCTCCCCATTTTTTGATGGGGTTGGCTGTTTTTTCTTGTGGAGTGCTACCAGTGCCTGATATATCCTGGATATTAACCCCTTGTCAGATGGGTATTGGGTGAATATCCTTTCCCACTCTGTGGATTGTCTTTGTATCTTGGTCACCGTTTCTTTTGAGGGTGCAGAAGCTTTTTAGTTTTATATAATCCCATTTGTTTATCTTTGCTTCCATTTCCTGGGTAAGTGGTGTGTCATCTTTAAAGATACTTTTCGTTTCGATGTCGTAGAGAGAAAACTAACTGCCTCTCTTATTTTTCCTTTTTCTCTTAGACATGTGAACTATGATGGACAGATAGACAGCAGACATATTTAGGAGAATATGCACCACTAGCATAGAAAAATCGATGAATAACAGGATGCCAAGTGACAAAGCATAGACAAATGAATGGATCATAGGCAGCCAAGATGCAAATCACAGACACATAGCCCAGCTTCTCCCAGCTACAGTTAATTGGACCAGAGGCAGTCATCTAACCTAAAAGGTAGCTGATCTATAGGCTAGTTTTAAAAAAAAACTGCATCAGCCAATTAGGTCTTTTCACAATATGTTCACAATGTGTTCAGAAATAGGAATTTCTAAGTCTTGTCTAAATAGACATGCACAGAAACATAGAACAGAGAGACACAGTGTACTTGGAATCACCTACACAACTTTCCAGTGTAGATTTGGGAAGTCCTGCATTGGGCTCCATGCTTGCCCTCCAGCACCATTACCAAGAAACTTTAGTGAGGGCTGGAGAGATAAGGCAGCAGGTAATATGCTTGTTTTACTTGTGGCTGATTCCAGATTTCAGTCTCCAACATCACATATGATCCCTGAGCACAGACAGAGCCAGGAGTAAATCCTAACTACCTACAAGTGTGACCAAAAACAAATTTTAAAAAACCCAGTTCCCATTCTCTGAAACAAAAAAGGAAGCCAAAATAAAAAAGAAGGCTTCACACCCTGTCGGGGAACGCCTGGGGTCCCCGACAGTGTCAGGACGGGTTGTCTTCTACCTCCGGGCGCGGGAACAGATGAAAACTCACGAGTCGGTCAGTTCCAAAAATGGCTTTTAATAGTACAAAAACTCTTCACAGCACTAGAGATGGAGCAAAAGGCAAAGAGCAAAAGACCAAAGCCAAAAGCCACAGGGCCAAAAGCTGAAGGCTGAGGAACCAAAAGGCAAGGGTAAAAGGGAGGGGCCTCAAGTAGCCCCTATCAATAGTAATCCAGGAGGTGTCATGCCAACAAGAACCCTAAACAGAGTGTAGGCCACCTATTGTAGGTATAAACAAAGGTTACCAAGGATAATGAGATATCCTTAGTAAAACACTGGGAGAGGGGGCTGATATAAAGTAAACATCTTAACTCGAGCATGTAATAGATGGTACCCACAAGGTCCTTCATATTTCCAGGGTGATCGAGTATCTGTCTGTAGAAGGGTCATACGCAGCAAACTAGTTTTCTAGTACAGGGTGGTGTCCTGGTTTCTAACTCACGTGGGCGTGGGTTAAAGGGCTAAGAAACGTAAAGTAATAAGGTGACTTCGTAAAGTGTGGGAGATATATAATAAGCTGGGGTGAGCACAACAAAACTCCCAGATTAGCTAAACACCTCCAAAACACCCTTCTCATTCTGTAAAGTTCAGTTATTATTTGAGTGTAGTCTCCCAGTTGAGCTCCACATTTAGGCAAGCTAACCCAATTCTGCTGCTTTCAAGCTTAGCATCCACCCTATCAAACTTGAGTTCTTCCTCCTTCTCACCTCTGCTTCTCTAACTGAGCGAAGAAAAGTTGCAAGCAGTCACTTTAAGGCTTGTTTTTATGACCTCCTGTGACATTGTAGTTTTTGGTTTTAGTGCAAGGAGAATCAATTAAAATAAACATTTCCAAGCATGTCCCTTTCAAAGTGAAGGGCAGAGACGTTTGCAGCTGTTGATTAGCATGCATGGTCATAGAACTCAAGATTCAATACTCCTGCCTATCACTCTAAACAAGGTGTGAGGACATGGTGACCTCAAAGAAGAACCTGAAGAGTCAGAGGGCAGAAAGGGACACCAGGGATTTGCAGATAAGCAAGCATCACCAACTGATTTAAATTCAGGGAAGATATTCTAATTTCTTTGAAAGTGACAAAAACAAATGAGATATATTAATATGCCTCATTTTGAAAACTTTAACCATTCTTAAAAGCAAAGTGAGTCACTTGTTTTTCTCATCATTTCTCATCATTCTTTAATTAATTTATTATTTATTTAAATATTTTATTACACCGCCATGTGATATACAATTACAAAGATGTTCATGTTTGGGTCCGTCATACATGTTCCAGCACCCATCCCTCCACCAGTGCCCCCTCCCACCACCAATGTCCCCACTTCCCTCCCCCTCCCCAGCCCGCCTATGGCAACTTCTTTATCTCTTTCTCTCTCTTTTTCTTTCTCTTACACATTGTGGACTGCAATACATACATCGGATCATCATTATATCTTTTTCCTATATTCAATGCTCAGTTCCAGGCTGGTATTATCATTTTGACAAACATTAGCACACTGTCCCTTCTCTGTCCCACCTAACCACTGATTCCCACCGTTTGTGGTAGATTCCACCTTTTTTTTAATTGAAAGATGCTCATGTAGAGCTTTGGTTCTATAGTGTTCCAACACGCACCCTTCGCCCAAACCCATCTCCCATCACCAATGTCCCCACCTCCCTCCCCCTCCCGACCTCAACCACTTGGCGGGTTCTTTCACTTTGTCATTTCTCACATGTATGTCATTTCTTTCCTCCTTATATCTCCTTCACAACAAACTTTCCTGCTCTTTGTTGAATGCAGTGCATTAAAAGACATTACTGTTTCACTATTTTAGTGGACCGCCCGGCGCTTGCGGCCGCAACTGTCGGCTGCGGACCTGGGCTCGAACTGGCTTTGCTCTGTTGATCTGGTCTGAGGCAGTTTCGCAGCGTCGGACAACAAAAATGATGGCTAGTGTGATGGGCGGAGTCTCATCCGGCTGCTTCGGGACCCCTCAGGAGGCGACGGGCCCTCCCAAAACCCATCTGCCCTCCTCGGGTTCCATGGTCAGCTAGGCCCGGCGCGGCCGCCCAGCCTCCCCAGCCGTCCGATTTCTCATCATTCTTGAACAATAAAATGAGAAGTGTCCTGAGCATCCATTGTACGATCTTATTCTACCACTTAACCAGAAGTCTAGGGACCCTGTGGACCACAAGCAATATGGTGGCCACTATCACGACTTGTAGGATGGGAGTACACAGTACCCTCTGCCTGATCCACCATACATGGGCATCAATTATGGACCTTCATGAACATTGAGTTCATGAAGTTCATGAGTTCCTTGGGTCCATTCAGTGACTTTGTAAGAAAGATGGGAATCTATTTGAAATGACATAACTTAACTGGTTAATTCTCTTATTATACACAAACCGGCAGAGCCTGGCAAGCTACTTGTGTCGTATTTGATATGCAAAAAACCAGTAACAATTATAGACCTCATTCTTCTTGTAAGAAGAAAACCAGCAGGCTATGACTAAGAAAGGGAAAAAGCAAGTTACAGGCTAGAGAAATTTTGTTTGCAATCCAATGATCTGACAAAGGGCTTGTATCCAAATATATAAATAATGCCTACAAATCAATAAGACAAATAATTCAATAAAAAAAGTGGGCAAAAGAGGATATCCAAATTCCAAAGAGCACTTGAATATGTACTCAACATCATTAGTCATCAGGAAAATGCAAATTTAAACCACAACAAGATATCACTGTGTACCCATTAAAATGGCTAAAATTAAAACTACTGACAATATCAAGTTTGATGGGGGTATAGAATAATGAGAATGTTCACGTATTGCAGTAGGATATAAATTGGATCAGCCACTTTGGAAAATTCTGCATGCAGAGTTCCCCAGAAGCAAACACTGTGAAAGAGATTAGAACATGGGAAATTTATTGGATGTACTTTGAAAACCAATTTTGAGAAGAGAAAGGAAGCACAGGAAGAAGGTTTGGACAGAGTGGGAAAAAGGGCTCTGCTGCAAGACAGCCCAGAAAGACTTCAGAAGGAGCCATAGAGCCGGGAGAGTCATTCAGAGTCATTCAGGTTTGTTCTAACCTGGGGCTCAGTTTAAGACCCCAGTATTGATCATTGCTGTAAGCTGGCCTGAGAAGGAGGCACCTTGAAAGAATCATGTCTCCTCAGTCATTTCCTTGGCATAGATCTAAATTCAAGTAACTGGCACCCCAGATGCTCTCCCAGGGGAAGGAAATGGTTTTTCAGTCCTGAAGGAACATGAGGACCAGCATCAGCTGTCTGCCACATTCACCCCTTGCATGACTTGGAATGATTATTACATAATGTTTCAGGAGTGAGTCTACCAAGAGCTAGCTGATGCTCTCTTGATTGGCAAATCATAGCCTCTGCTCTTTAAGCTGGTACTGAAAGTCACCTATCCCATCTCTTACAACTTAGATTTCCATTACTCTCAGTTGTAGTTAATGCACTGTTCTCATACCAGAGCTGTGGCCAAACGTGGATACAGGAGTATTAAGAAGCACTTGTATGAATCACCTAGAAGTCAGTTATTTCCTTTCTTGTCCTCCTGAAGATAAGAGTGAATTTTACTACCAGATTAGAGGTTCCTTTTACTTGCTGGTTAGCCTCATGGAAGGACTCTAAAGTGAAGAGATGGCACTTAGAGGTCAATCAGAGGTCTCTTCTTTTCCCTCATGTTCCCTAACGTCGTCTTTCTAGGAACCAGAACCTGTAAGCCCACAGAGCATGGAGATTTAGAGAGGGAAAATATAAGGTCTCTCAGTTCATCATTGGAGGGTTATGGCGTTTACCTTTTCCCCATATCTTGGTTGATGAACCAATGTATTAAATCTATTATAATCATATAAATCCTGCAGTTTTGGGATGAAAGTTGTGCATGGGTTAATAGCGCCCTGTCTTCACAAGACACCACTTCCAAAAGCCTAGCTGTTCTTTTAAAACATTAATCCATTGCTTATGGGCTATACATTTTGGATATGACTAGGGCCATATGCCCACCTACACAGATCTTTTGCTTTAAAGAGGGAGCTCACGCTGCAATCCTCAGGTTGTAGGCAGTAGAGTTAGCTTAGACCTTGTGGGCAGGAAAGACAAACCAATGTCAAAATATCTATTGTTTGAAAAAAAGTACTACTCCTTCCAGGATAGGAGGAATCAAATATAATCAACCTACTACAGAATGACTGGTCAACATAATTGTCATCAAGGATGTCTCATTGGTAACTATTGTTAGTAGCTTGGACATTCACCAGCAACATTGATAAGAAGAGCCTTTATAAGCGGGAGATGTGCAGTGCAGTTGGCAGCACACTCAGTGTCCATTGTTCTAACCTTGATCACATCATTCATGTGTTCATTGTGATGGCATTGGCATGGCTAACATATATATATATATATATATATATATATATATATATATATTTCCCCCAAATTTTATTACACCATTTTAGACATACAATTGCAAGATGCTCATGCAGAGTTCTGGTTCCACAGCGTTCCAACACCCAACCCTCCACCCAAATCCATCTCCCATCACCAATGTTCCCCACCTCCCTCCCCCTCCCTCACCTCAACTACTTGGCGGGTTCTGCATGTTTTCTCTCTCCTCCCTATCTCTCCCTCCCGCCAAAATTTCCTGCACATCGTGGAATGCAGTGGATTAAAGGACATCACTGTTTCCACTATTTTGATGGACCACGCGGCAGCTTGCGGCAGCGCCGACCTGGGCTCGAACTGGTTTTGCTCTGTCAATCTGGTCGTGAGGCAGTGTTCCAGCATCCGGACAGCAAAGGTGGTGGCTAGTGTGGTGGGCGAGTCTCATCCTGCTGCTTCTGGGCCCCGAGGTGATGGGCCCACTCCCAAAACCCATCGGCCTCCGAGAGCCTCATGGTCAGCTTAGCGGGGTTGGGGGGGAATCGGAGTTCCAGCTTCCCCAGGTGCGTCCGAGGCCAGCATGCTATGGCTGGTCACCCCAGGGCAGCTTCTGGGCGGGGCCACCAGGCTCGACAAAATGGAGGGGGAATTGGCTAACATTTATTGCCGGCTGCTGTCAACCAGAATTTCAAAAGTATCTAACCTGGATTTGTAATAGTTCTTCCATGGTGGGTGTTAACATCCAGTTCTAAGGTCTCCATATTTCAAGTTCATTCCTGCATGTCCATTCACATACATATACCAAGATTTTGCCCTATCTATATTTCTTTCCAGTTCCATTAAAACTGACTAATCTATTTGCTGCTTCCCGGAGGTCTACATGCATTTTAAATTCTACTTCATCACATAGCACAAATGATCACATTCACTGCCCAAAGCTCATCTGTGAGTGTGAACCATTATCTATATTTTGTTTATAAGCATATTAAACCCAACCAGTATATGAAATGAGTGTGGATTCCTTTCTTCTGTCATCTTGTTATAAGATATTTCCCTTTGTGGTCATGGATATAAGCCAAGGGAGAAGCAATCTCTTCAGCTTAAGAAATTATGGATAAAGAAACTTTGGTACATCTACATAATGGAATACTATGCCACTGTTAGGAAAAAATAAGTTATGAAATTTGCCTATAAATTGATGGACATGGAGAGGATCCTGTCGAGTGAAGTAGCCAAAGAAAAAAGTCAGATATAGAATGAGTGCATTTATTTGCATGTCATAAATAGAAATATGTATGTATATTTTGATACCAATGATACCAATATACAAGGTCAGGCAAAACATGGATCAGGAGGGCTTGTCAATAGGTGGCATCTGCCACAAACTTGTAGGAGTCAGAGGTTAGGTAAGACATAGAAGGGAACAGTGTACTAATAATCATTGAAAACGATAATACCAGCCTAGAACTGAGCATTGAATATAGGCAAAAGATACACATGATAACTTCTAAATGTATGTATTGCAATCCACAATGTGTAAGAGAAGGAAGAGAGAAAGAGAGAGAGAGAGAGAGAGAAAGAGAGAAAAGAGATAAAGAACCTACCATAGAGGCAGGCTAGGGGAGTGGGAGGGAATTGGGGACATTGGTGGTGGGAAATGGGCACTGGTGGATGGATGGGTGCTGAAACACTGTATGACCAAAACCCAAACATGAACATCTTTGTAATTTTATATCTCACGGTGGTATAATAAAAAATATAATATATCATATTATATTATATAACATATAATATAATATATATAATATATAAAAATAAATTCCCAAAGAGGACTGACAACAGTCATCAATACCAGAAGCTAGAAGAAAGGTTCTGAAGGGGAATGTGTGGAATAGTATATGGTGCATCCACAAAAGTACCAATTCAAGCTGAGCATATATCTACTTATTCCTCAATCATTCCACTCCAGGCATACACGGGAAAGAAAGAAATGAATTAATCCAACAACAACACAAACCAAAAGAACAATGTCATAATGGATTCATTTGCAGTATATCTAAACTAGAATCAACACAGATGTCATGAAGAGAAGAGGTAAATACTTTAGGACTACATCATACTACACCACTATCATACCATAAAATGGAAGAACAATAATGAGAAGAACTTGCTGACTGAAAAACCAGCTCAGAAACAGTATATGCCATCTCATTTCATCTCTATCATTAAAGACACACACAACTAATTAAGGTATTTAAAGTAAGAATCGCCATCAGGTTTGGTGGATGTGGATGTCTGTTGCTGGAAGGTTTCTCATTTTCTGGAAATATATCATTTTCTGGACACTGATTACTCTGATGTGTTTTTGTCTTGTCCATACAAATAAATACACATAAACATTCTCAAGCTAGATCAGTAGAATTGCATACTTGAGAAATTTTCCTTTTTAGATTTTGCCTCAACAAAATCCTCAAAAAGCAGGATGTGTGAGCAAAACAAGAAATAAAAATCTAGGGGCCTGAGGGATAGCACAGTGGGGAGGGCATTTGCTTTGTGCGTGGCCTACCTTAGCTCAATCCCCAGTATCCCATATGGTCCCCCGAGTACTGCCAGGAGTATTTCTTGATTGAAGAGCCAGGAGTAACCCCTGAGCATTGTCAGGTGTGACCCAATATGCAAAACACTACACAAAAATAAAAATCTGCAATTAAAAAAGGACATACAATGTAGTTCCTTAATATGTAATATACCCACCACACCTTCAGCCATTTTTAAGAGCTAATTACTTTAGGGCATCAATACTTGAAAATTACACTTATTATTGATAAGTTCTGTGCAGTCACAGGGTCATGAATTTACCTGACCTGATTCCCTTTTTAGCGTGTTGGGTTTCTGTTCAACTCTGTTCTTTCTATCTATAGCAGTCTCATCTCTGAACTTCCTGGCAACCTTTACAAAGCCGGAGCAAGCTGCATTCTACAATCATAAACATGCCCAGCAACCTTCCCCCCACACCTCTAAATCTTCTCCCTGCAGCTGCTGTCCTTCGGTCTATTCTATTGGAAGCATTTGATGTCACCGCTTCTCAGTTATTTTCAATTACCCTGCTCGTCCCTCCCCATGGCATTTGTGTGTGAGTGATTTAGCTAAAGAGTCAGTTATTTAAAGGGCCCAGCTTCTTTTGAAACAGGATCCTTTTTTTTCTTCCTCCACAAAATTAGCCCAATTAAAACCATGATGTAAGTTATATTTGGCTTTGTTCCCATGGAGAATGTGACAGGCAATAATATATTTGTGCTGGGGATAGACAGGTGAGGCACGAGCCTTCGATTCATGTTATTTAACCAACTTCATCTGCGAAAATAGAGAGCCCATGGGAAATAATGGGATGGTTGTGACAAATTGCCAAAAGATGAAAAGCACTAAAGCATCCCCTGGCAATGGTGAGTACCTGATCAGAACCCCGTGGTTCATGCAGTATGTGAGGAACACACCCCTGAAAGCAAGCCCTGCAGGAAACTGTCTCCCATGCAAAGATGGGCATGCATCCCCGACAGGAAATGGTCTGTGTCTCAGAAGCAAAACAGAAAGAATGATTTGAGTCATGTAGAGAGAATTTCCTTCAAGACTGAGTGGTATTAATTATTAAAGACGTACATGATGAGTAGGCAGGATAATACCAAGGAGTTCTAAATTATTTACACTTTATTACTTTCAGTCTGTGGGTGTCTGTCATCCCTCATCTTCTACTGGGGGGATTCTGAAGAATCTGCTTGGCTCAGAATAATTTCTAATAATGTTTTCCCCTGTAAGGTCTTGATGCTTCCTATTCATTTGAAATCATCAGTTTCTTGAATTCCCTACCACAAAAAGATTTTGCTTTTATGAATCAAAAGTTGCTGAATGTAACTTCTACTTTAGGGTGCATGAGATGGAAGAGAGATTTCCAAGGGGTGTGTGATCTCTGAATGTGAAATCAACTCTAACATTTCTAAAAAAAAATCCTCATATAGCGGTAAAAATGTTGTAGAAATGTAGGAAATTCGGAGGCTTTCATCTTCTAAATGTGAGACTGGCATATTCTACTATGTCATTGTTAGTGTCTTGTTAATCCAATTGGTCAAAAGATTCCCAAGTACTGGATTGTGTCAATTTAAGCTAAGTCCTGCTGCATCATGCTTGTACAAGCTCTTGGACTAGAAGCACGTAAATGAAAAGGGGGCTGAGAAGCTGCGCAAGTAAGAGAAGGGGGAGAGAATTTGTGAACTGTTTTGAAGAGGATTTTGGCAAGAGATGATTCATCTTAGAAAGAACTGTGAAACTCTTTTTCATGTTAGATGTGCATAGAGGGTCAGATGCAATAATCTAGTTAGTCATTCTAGATGAACCTCTCTTGGACATCAGAATTTCACCAAGATTTGTCTTAGCTCTCCCTCCCCTGGATTAAGTGATTAAGGGATCCCACCAAAGGTGAGGTATCTAGGATAGTTCTGGAAGAATCCAGTATGTGCATGATATTTTAAAAATAATAAAATGTGCCCAAATCTTCAGGTCTTTCACTGTATGAAATAGACTCAATCTGAGATTTGGGATAATGGATAGTTTTAGATTTGGGATAGTTTGGGATCTTGGGTTGTTTTATTCAAAAAGCAGAGTGTTAGAGTGGGTTTCCCCTTTAACTCTGATATCTTGATAAAGAGAATGTATATTATTTCATATGATCCTAAAGATCTCTATTTTCAGATACTTAACTTGATTGGTAACTCTTGGATGAAAAAAAGAAATAAATGGAATTTAAATGAGATGATGAAAAAACATAATAAGGAGCATCCAAAGCATTTACTATTTATTTTCCTTTTTGACTGACCCTTTTATCTCTGGGTGTCCAACTTCTCAACAATTTTACACTTTGATCCCTCACAAAGGCTGATTGATTCAAATGGGGTCTTTGGAAGATAAGAGGAGGGGAGGGACAAAGGCTTCTATCCTTGGATTAACCTGATCAAGGGTTTGAAAATATAAGCCTC